>JAJMJH010000054.1:0-42198 GCA_030568935.1 Starmerella lactis-condensi
ACATACTACTTCACTTCACGTGACGTTAACAGGCTAACAGGTGCCTATCCTAACAATAAATTAGATAATTACATAACTATACATATTACATTCTACATTCTTCAATTATAATTATATGTGCTTTAAGTACTGGTTTGAGGTAATGTTATGTACACTATGCACACCATATTCTAAACTAGTTAGTACGAATGGTGTTTACGTATTAAGTGTTTATCAATTCACTACTTGTTAAGGTGGGTGGGTATAGCGGGTGCTTTTGTCATTACGTAACTGCATAAAAAAGGCATGATATCACGAAATCGTTTACATGTTTATGACTCAATTTTCAGGAAACACTGGCACACGAGCCGTAACTTGAATAATTTATGAATTCTACATCAATTAATGCTCAAATTCCTTTGTATATACAATAATCTCATAATTTAAACAGTGAACAATGCCTCAATTCTACTTATCAGTGATTACTACTATTATTACTACTCGGGTAACCTTCACTTGCCCTGATCACCTAATTACAAATAGTCATACCTCTTAGATCTGTTTAATGCTGTTGTCTAAAGCGCATTCCGCACGTTTCGGTGCTCGCGCATCGCTCAAACCTTTCATGCGCATGGCTTCCACCGAAGTTAAAGTCCAGCTCCCTAAATCGAGTTTCGAGACCTACAAGCTCGATTCTTCCCCCGCTATGGAAGTCCAACTCTCTAAGGAGCGTGTCCTCGGCATGTTCAGAGAGATGAATGTTATCAGAAGAATGGAAATGGCTGCAGACGCTCTTTATAAAGCCAAACAGATCTTCGGGTTCTGTCATTTAAGTGTTGGCCAGGAGGCTATCGCTATCGGCATTGAAGAGGCTGCCAGCAAGGAGGACACGATTATCACGAGTTACCGTTGTCACGGGTTCGAGTACACCCGTGGCGCCTCCATTGAGGCAATTATTGCCGAGCTCTTAGGCCGTTCTACCGGTGTTTCTAAGGGCCGTGGTGGTTCTATGCATATGTACACCAAGACCTTTTTCGGTGGTAACGGAATTGTTGGTGCTCAGGTGCCTTTAGGTTTAGGTCTTTCTTACGCCCACAAGTACAAGGGTGAGCCCAATTTGACTTTTGCTCTTTATGGTGATGGTGCCGCTAACCAGGGTCAGGTTTTCGAGAGCTATAACATGGCTAAATTGTGGGACGTCCCTGTCATCTTTGCTTGTGAGAACAACAAGTATGGTATGGGTACTTC
The DNA here is from genome assembly GCA_030568935.1 of Starmerella lactis-condensi. Taxonomy (NCBI): domain Eukaryota; kingdom Fungi; phylum Ascomycota; class Dipodascomycetes; order Dipodascales; family Trichomonascaceae; genus Starmerella; species Starmerella lactis-condensi. The sequence continues at coordinate 1,228 of JAJMJH010000054.1, forward strand.
TGACAAGCGTAGTTCTGCTATGACAGAGTACTACAAGCGTGGTCAGTACATCCCCGGTTTGAAGATCAACGCTATGGACGTTTTCGCTGTTTACTCTGGTACTAAATTCGCTCGTGAGTGGAGTTTAGCTAACGGTCCTATTGTTGTTGAGTACGAGACTTACAGATATGGTGGTCACTCTATGTCTGATCCTGGTACCACTTACAGAACACGTGACGAGATCCAGCAGATCAGAGCCTCTAGAGACCCTATTAGCACTTTGAAGAACCAGATCCTCGAGTTCGGTTTGGCTACTGAGAAGGAGTTAGGTGATATTGAGAAGCAGGTTCGTTCTTATGTTAACGCTGAGGTTGAGAAGGCTAAGGCTGCTCCTAGACCGGAGGCTACTTTAGAGAACTTGTTCGATAACACTTATACCAAGGGCACTGAGCCTCCTGTAGTTAGAGGCCGTCTTGCTGACGAATTCCATACCTACTAAACCTGATTTGTTATCTAAAAAAAAAACTTGTTTAAGCAGCTTTAAATAAATAAAAATGTAAAAACAACAGATGTGTTTCGTACTGTGGAACAAAAGTAAACAATGACTTTTTTGATTTGTCATCGTGGTGGATAATATCTTATCCAGTTCAGTTAGGTACGTACACGTATCCACGCCTCATATTCGTGGAACCAACCATATAAATCAAGAAGCTGAATGCCATAGATTTAGCTAGCAACAGGAATGACATTCAATGCCTCTTTATGTACCGTTATACATACTTATATAAGAATGACGTTAATAGTAAACAAATTCTTACCAAATTGAAATCAAACATTGACCTTTTTTCCCGAATTTATTTGTGTTGCTTAGCATTTATTTACTCTGGTCTAAATTCTGTTATTGATTTCCAGTAATCACAGTTGTCCTAATTCGGAAAGTTTCAGTTTGTCATCATGGATTCGAGTGACGATGAGTACATTGACGATATTGATGTAACCAAGAAGTCATCCAACAAACGCAAGAACGCAAGCGAGCATACTGGCTACTCTTGGGAAGATGAGTACCACCGAAGTTGGGACGTTGTGCAAGAAGATTCAGGTGGCAGCCTTGCAACGACAATTGCCGGCATGCTCGAACAGAACAAACGACGTTTAGAGCCAATAAACACAAAACCTGTTCACCGAGGAATTATTCGTAATTTAGTACTGGTTCTTGATATGTCTCTGGCAATGAATGACACTGATATGCAACCAAGTAGGTTTCAGCATACAATATCAATAGCTTGTGAATTCATAACTGAATTTTTCTCCCAAAATCCAATCTCTCAATTAAGCATTATTGGTATCCGAGACCGAACAGCGTTTTTAGTTTCTAATCTTGATGGAAACCCACATATGCACATCCAGAAACTAGAAGAATGCCGGAAACTTGGTGGTTCAGGTGTGCCTTCATTGCAAAATGCTCTGGATTTAGCTAGAGCTGTTTTGTTGCACACGCCTATTCATAATAGCCGAGAAGTTATCCTCGTGTTTGGTGCGTTAATGAGTAGCGATCCTGGTCAAATAAGTCAAACAATCGACAGCCTTAAACAGAGCTCTATTAGAGTAAGAATCATTGGACTTGCTGCTCAGGTTGCTGTGTGTAATAGAATTGCCTCAGAGACTAATTATGGTGACCAATCTCAGTACCAAGTGGTCATGAACGAAGTGCATTTTAAACAACTGTTTATGGAGGGTACTACACCATTAGCTACTTCTTCAATGGCTAGAGCGAATAGTTACCCAGTTAGAATGGGGTTCCCTAAAAGAACACGACACTCAAAGGAGGCCACATTATGTGCTTGTCACGCCAAGTTAACTAAAAAGGGGTATACATGTCCACAATGCAAGTCTAAGGTTTGCACACTACCTATGTCATGTCCTGTATGTCAGCTGACGCTGATTTTGTCCACACATTTAGCAAGAAGCTATCATCATTTAATGCCGCTCCAGGGGTTTGAAGTACTCGATAATGAGGGTGAAAGTATATGTTTTGGATGCTCTGAAAAGATCAATGGTCACGAATTCAAGTGTCCTGATTGTTCAAATAAATTCTGTGTGGATTGTGATGTGTTTTGTCATAGCAGTTTGCATAATTGTCCGGGGTGTGAAGTGAAACCTGTGTGATTTTTGATCGTATATAAAGAAACCACCGGCAGAGTGTTATGTAATTTGCAGACAGAGTTCATGCGGGCTAGGGTTGATACACAGCTTATTCCACTCTAATATTTAAGTCTCTAGACTAACCCTTTAGGGCACTTCGAAACAGTACATAACTGTATAAATTTATATATTAACCCACTTATTCTGTACACGTTTCTGAATTACCTTTTGAGGCGGCAGATCCCAACCTTGACCACCGTTACTGAAATGTGGCACTAACCATACCTGTCTACCAGCAGCTGTTTGCTTAGGGGCATAAGCTCCGCCCAACGGTTTACTGTACGTAATCAATTTTGTATTAGCTGCCAATGCTGCTAATTGGTTCATAGTAATAGCTGTCAATGGCACTAATCTAACCCTTTCAGACTCACTACTTGTAAGTGTTTGATAAACAACCAAATCAGGTGCGAATCTCATGATTGTGTTAGCGGCAATATAAGCCACTGGTCCTACACTAGCAGTGACATAAGGCACCCTTGATACTTGTTTAACACCAATTTTAGCAGATTCTTCATTAGGGGACACTAATTGTTGTCTAATTGCAACTAAATCAATGAACCCAGCAGCAACAATTTGTCTTAAAGTGGAAATCTGTAATGGTGTAGGCACTTTAACTGGTGAGAGTAACTGCTGAGTAACACTTTGGACAGCGTCTGGTCGGTGGAATTTTGCAACTAAAGTAGCTAATTGACCACGGAGAGACTTGGCCTCTAACATTGGTTTTATTCTCAGCCCTATATTTTCACATAGTTCTTTACTAGGATCATAGGAAAATGCTGCGAATGCACTCAATTGTTGAAGAACATCAGCTTGTGCATCAAGCATAGGCACATTGTTCTTATCCAAGAAGATGTTAGAAACAGATAGTGTAGCAACCAAAGCGATAACATGAGCTAAACAGTCGTTCTGATTTCCAATTAATAACATTTTAGCATGTCTAGGATGTAACGGGAACAAACTCATCTGCTCACCTAGTTTAGTGATTTTTTCTTTAAGGTCTAAAGCACCCAAACTTCGTAAACAATCAACACCTGAACGCAAACTGTGCTCTGGAATTGGTGTTGGGAACGGGAAATTAATGATTTTGTCAAGTCCCATAGCCTTCATTTGCAAAACCAGACCTTCAATCGGCATTCTTAAGACTTCAGGATCACCGAATTGAGGGAAATCAGCCTCGTAAACAGCACTTGAAAACAATCTGTAACAATGACCAGGACCTGTACGACCTGCACGACCCGCTCTTTGATCAGCACTGGCTTTGGAAACCCATTTCACTTTATACTTTTGAATGCCTGTGCGTACATCATACAGTCTCTGTTTAGACCGACCACAGTCAACAACGTACCTGATTCCAGGAATTGTTAATGATGTTTCAGCGACATTTGTTGCTACCACACATAGTCTGTGACCTTTTGGAACTTTATCAAAGACTTTCATTTGGTCTTCAGTTGATAAGAGGGAGTATAGGGGAAGAACATAGAGTTTCTTCTGGTCGTGATCTTCGTCTTTATCTTCGTCATCGATCTCGAAATCGCTTTCTTCGTCATTCTCCATTTCATCATAGTCATCTTTACCATCCATATCGCGGTCGTTGTCGTTGTTGTCATCATCTTTATCGTTATCATGCAACTCGTCAACATCACCAAACTCAACATTCTCCTCTTCGGCAACCATGGATCCCAAATTATTAACGACGTTCTGAGGTTTAGTACTGAACGGATCCAATTCAGCAACTGCTTTTTGGATCTCGTCTTTACCAGTGAGGAACACTAGAATACCACCCTTAGGCAATCTCTCATGGATTTTCTTAGTCTTTTTAACTGCTTCATCAACATACTCAACAGAAGTACGTCTACTGAAATGATTAGTGACCGTGAATTGACGTGCTTCGATATTAACCACCGGTGGTTCTACTTCAAATAATCCTCTGTTTTCAACGAAATCCGACACACGCAGAGTAGCACTCATAATAATCAATTTCAAGGGGTTATTGATTTCTCGTCTATGTTTAACAACTCTAGAAAGAAGACCAATCAAGATATCAGTGTTTACACTACGTTCATGTGCTTCATCAACAACAATAGAACTGTATTTGGTGAGCAGTAAATCTGTGCTCATCTCTTTTAATAACACACCATCAGTCATTAACTTGATTTTAGTGTCGTCGTTGACTTTAGAATCGAATCTGATTTGGTACCCGACTTTCTGAGGCATGCCAAGTTCATAACCAATACGTTTAGACATACTCACAGCAGCAACTCTTCTTGGTTGAGTAACGCCGATTGTGCCTTTGTTTGCGTACCCAGATTCAAAAAGGAATTGTGGGATCTGGGTGGTCTTACCAGAACCAGTTGCACCAGTAATAACGACAACATCGAAATGATGGATAGCTTCCATCACTTGTTGTTCGTTTTGACAAGCGGGGAGTTCTGATCTGGAGGCTTTGATTTCGTCGCTGCGGTTAACTACAATGGGGGTTAATGGTAAACGGGCAACATATCCGGGTCTTTGTGACTCTTTGTCTAAATTATGAGCATTCTCTTCACCTAATGTAGCACGTGGTTGATGTGTATAGTTTTCTGGTTTAGGTGTGGGGATGAATGTGTTCTCTGTTTCTAAAGAACGAGCCCATTCAGCAAAGGATTTACCAATAGTTTTATCATTATCTTCGCTGTCACCCTGTTCTTCTTCTTCTTCACTGTCTTCCTCTTCACTGTCTTCCTCTTCACCGTCTTCTTCTTTGCTGTCCTCACTGCTTTCACTATCATCTTCTTCACTATCATCTTCATCACTACCACTTCCTGTTGTCTTTTCTAATAGTTCTTGAGCAGCAGGAATACCTAATCGTTCACGCCATGAAGTCTTAGCCTTTTGTTTCTTTTTAACAGGTAAATTACCGAATCCAAAAGATAAAGGAACGTTAGCAACTGGTTTAATAAAGTTCAGTTCTTGTTTTTCATGAACAGGAGAACCAGGAGACCTATCTGATTGTGATTCATCCATGTTTGTCTGTTCATCTTCCGATTGTGAATCTTCATCCCGTGACTTTTCATCAGAGTCCGACTTTTGGTCTTCAGATTGTGACTCTTCATCCAAGTGTGACTCTTCATCCTGTAAAACATCCGTGGAATTCAAGTTTCCATTCTGAGATTCCTCTTCAGAATCACTTTGTGAATCCTCATCTGATCCTAAATTTGCAAAAGATTTGGTTCCTGACCCAATTGAGCCCATTGAGTGCATTTGAGAATGGTCGACTTTAGCATGTTGTTTCGCTAACCGCTGTAAAAGGATATCCTTTTCTTCTTTTCTTACTTGTTTCTCAATATACTTATCGAGTCTTTTCTTTTTAGCAGCATTGGCTCTCTCGGGAAATTGTAGAGCCATTCTTACACGTTTTCTAGCATCTGATTCAGGTCTAGCCATTTCATGCATGCGAACCTGAGCTTCGAGTTTTTCTTCGTCTACATCAACATTGAACTGTTTCTGTGCTTTTTTTTTGAACGCATTGCGTTTGGCAACGGCTCCTGCCCTTGCTTTATCGTTGAATCTGGCTCTATATTTGGCCATGATTTGTAAGTGAAGGTGGTGAAAAAAATAATCGAAAAAATAAACAACCCCCCCAAACCCAAAAGGAAAAAAAGGTGGAGGTGAAAAAATTGAAAATGTATCCACACCGATTTTTTTCTCTTCTTAGAATTCCAAAATTATAAACAATCTAAAGTAGTCCATACTTCAAATATACATATAAAACCAAATAAACACGTCTCTACACCCTGTTTATACTGTTCAGTCCCACTCCCCCGTTTTTCATTACGCATGCTCAGATCCGTGCACTACGGCGGTTACGAGTTCAAACCCTGGACAGCCGGCCCGGGGTTCGTCGATTTAGAGTCCAAATCCTTGAAATCGTTCAGGAGTCGCGAACCCGCCACTATTTGGCAGTCGCTCTCAACCGACAACGACTGTTTGGGCGAGTATGATTTGTATGTATGCTCTAAATGTCTCCTGTATACATCAACGCCACAACAGCTTGCTACACACGAAAAAATGTGTAAATTCGATATTACCGAAATTGGCAAAGTTGTTTACCGAGACGAAGACTACATATTTTACGAACTACAAACGCCCTTAACTACTAACGAGTACAATCCAGTAAAACTATACCTACAGTGTCTATCCTTATTCGGACACTTATTTCTACAAACGAAATCTATCTGTTTTACAACCAGTTCTTTTGTTTATTATATTGCATTCCACAAACAGCAACAATTAGTTGCTGGCTTTTTCTCTAAAGAGTTGGAAAGTTGGCATAACTATAATTTGGCATGTATAATCACATTTCCACCGTTCCAAAAGACAGGGTTAGGTCAAAAAATGATCCGGTTCTCTTATTGGCTGAGTTCAATGCAAAGTAAATACGGCTCGCCAGAACGGCCATTGAGTAAATTCGGGTTGATTTCGTATCAAAAATTCTGGAGAACACAAATAAAACTTGCAATTGCCAAGAAGGCGGCTGTGAACAAATCACAACAAAAGGTTACCATGAGTTTAAACGAATTAGCTAAAGAAACAGGCATTGATCCTCAAGACTTAGCAACGGTTTTAAACATTAAAAACGGTAAAGCCAGTTTGGCCGGTAACTCTCGCGGCGGCGGCCCCTAATAGGTAGTAGGAACAGGCGTCTGCTGGATGATCTGCATTAACAAATTCGTGTTCAAGAGAGGACCATCATAACTAGCTGCTGCAGGAAGAAGATCCATTAACTGAGCAAGTTTACTGTTCTCTGGGATAACGCTAGCAGTGCTTTCCGGTTCGGTATGTACAGGTAAACCGAAATCAACATCAAGATCAGCGTACCGTTTCATAAATAAATCCATTTCATTAACATCACTGAACCTTTCTAAAACCCTGGTTTCCAAATTTTGCAGCGCTTCTAAACTTGTAGACGCAGATTGCGAGTATTTACATTCTAATTCCAGCATTTGGTTCCACAGACTTCTTGTTTCAGGGTAACTAGCGATTGCTAACTCGAAAACTGCACGTGCATTAACAACATCCCTTGATTCAAACAAAAATTCCAAGTATTTTGAAACAAAAAACAAAGATGAAGTGCCGAATTTTGTGTACCCTGCTCTCCATATTCTTGTTTGTACATCCAGAGGTTCTAATGATGCAGCAGTGATGTACAAATTAGGAGTCAAATTAGCCTCGTTCAATGCTTCTTTAATAACTTCTCTAGCAGTTGAAACTCCACGCATTCTACGAGCAGCACGAATTAACTCACACCAAGCCTGTGTGCTGTCCAATTCAAGGCTGTTCAAAGTTGATGTTAACGACAGTAAAGTCTCCCTAACTTTATCAAAGTCGTTCAACTTTTCAAAATGGTCGCTTAGTTTAAGTCCAAGAAGCAAAGAGTCAGGAATTGCCTTAAACCCGTTGATTAGAAACTCGATATTTTCAGTAACACCTGCAAAGAACCACAATTGTGGTGACCACCGCGCACAGATCGTTGCGCGTTTATACGCAAAGTTCACTCTTAATTTCAAACCATTTTCATCTAATTCTAGTAAATTTTCACGCTCGAAATTTATGTACTGCATCCATTTACTAGCGTTCTCAATGGCTGTAAACGGGCTCTGCATAGTACTCAAATCCATGTCACTAGTCAAACTTTGGTACGTTTTCAGAGTCTGTCTAGCGCGCATATAAGCAGCACTGCGTTCGTCAATGAATTTACGCGCGCTTACCCGGCTGATCTTGTTTTCAAATAACCCGTACCGTTTCCACAAGGATTCGACATTATTAAGAGGAAGAGAGACGCATTTTTTAAACGCTTTACGCAGTTTGTCCATTTTGAATTGTTCTTGCCAGTCATTAGCGCTTGGTTGTTGGGAAATAAAGTCAATATACTCTTTCCAAATACCACCACTTTCAGGATCACAACTACATACATCAAGGGCGTACTCATAAGCTTCTCCAAGTTGAGAACTGGAATTTGTTTTGACGTAGTTTAAATAGAACATGAATAACTTGGGATCGACGCTCGATTCTAGACATTTGGCGAATGCTGATGCTTTGTCTTCAATGTTATTGATGTATAGAATCCACAGCTCGGTGCTTAGGGGCCATATTTCTAGAGCTTCTAAACACAATGAGGGGATATCTTGGGGGGGGGCTGATGCTAGAATTTTCTGCCACGATTGGGCATCCCTGTTCATTTTAGTTACTGGTACTTAAGTACTTTGGTAAATTAGTAAGTGCCAATATGCCAACATACCAACATGCCAACATGTACCTATACTCTATATAGGTAAAGTAGCTATGTATAGATAGTACTATATAGGTAAGGTAAGGTAATGTATGTGTTACTAAGGTACTATAAAAGTATAGGCACATGACTAATTAAATAACTATTCGCTATATATAGCTACACGTCTACTTACTACGCTACCTAGGCTACCTAGGCTACGCCTTGGGTTACGCCTTTTGACGTTTAGCATTACGTCCAAATGGACTTCTCGGTTTACGCTTTCTTTGTAAGCTGACTTGATCACCCATTTTAGCACGCAACCCCTCAGGTTTCTTTTCCTTCACTTCATTTTCTGATTTACCAAGCTTTTTCATTGTTTGTTTTCTTTGTTCTTTACGACGTTCAGATCTTGGTGTGGTCTTTTGTTTGAAACTCTTGTCTGTTTTAGCATGGCGCTGCTTAGTAGTACACTTAGTAACCCTAAGCTTTCTGTTCATGAAAATAGTGTCATTCTTCATTAAAGCAACTTGAACTTCAGAAACGTCTTCGAATTGAATATAAGCAAACCCTTTACCTAAATTGAATTGACGGTCTCTAACAATTCTGACATTTTCAATTGTTCCGCAGTCCTGGAAATGCAAATAAAGCTGTTCTTCAGTGGCTTCAAAGGGCAGATTACCAATAAAAACCGTTGCCTTACTATTTTGGAATCTTGAAGTTTTAACGCTGTCAACAAACATATGATGGTCTTTGAACTCAATTACTTTGAATTTATTAAGAACTTCAAACGCACGATCTTTAGACTCAAAAACAACGTAACTATTAACGGCATCTCTAGCGGGGTGGAGAAGTTTCTTAATGTAAGCAACTTTTCTAGGCAGCATTTCACTCATGGCAATTGATCTGAATCTCATGCTTTTAACACCGGGTTTGAAAAGTGATTTGAACTGATTAGCGATTTTACGGTCAGTGATAACTGCATTGGGTACATTCTTAACAAAAATTGTTTGTTCAGATTCGTCGATTTGGGGTGCACTTTCTGCCTCTGCGGTTTCTGCTTTTGGAGTTTCTGCTTTTGCGGTGTCCGCTTTTGCGGTGTCTACTTCTGCAGTTTCTGCTTTTGCAGGTTCATTGGTTGGTTCTACTTCTGCAGTGTCTGCCTCTTCAGTGTTTACTTTAGTGTCTAAAATTGGACTTGATGGTTTAGTACCATTAAGTGGAACTTCAAATACAGATTTTAAATTATCGTCAACAGAAACTTCGTCGAAAAGTTTCATTTCAAAAAAATAAATTATGTAATTGTAGAATGCAGGAATTTTGATAGTTTAAGGAGAAGTTCTTCTATGTTCCACCTCTGTTTATGTAATCTACATAATCCTCCAACATATAGGGAGATGTATCACGTGTTATACTAAGTAGGAAGGTATTCACAAACACAGGACGTTTTTATATAAGTATGCACCTGGTTATGTCATTAAACACACACACACACACACACACACACACACGCAGATTGTTACGCGCATCGTTTGCACACAAGTTGTAACATATGCTGTTGTTGTAAATGAATTGATAATTACATACTATTAATTAAAGTATATTCCTTTAGTGAGAAACACTTTTTAGATCTTGGCCATAGCAGCAACATCAACAGACTGGACGTGGTCCTCGTCAGCCTCAATAGCCTCAACAAGATCGTCCATAAGAACCTTGTCGTCCTCAACAACAGTGTTGATTTGAAGCTTGTTCATACCGTAACCAACGGGAACGAACTGGTGACCACCCCAAAGGAGACCATCCATCTCGATCTTCTTGACGTTCTCGAGCATCTGGTTCATGTCAGTCTCGTCGTCCCAACCCTTGATCTCAAGAGTGACCATAGACTTGCTAGGGGGCTTAGGACCCTTAGCGGCTTTACGGGCCTCGTATTCCTTCAAGCGCTGCTGCTTGATCTTCTCAGCCTCCTCATCGACTTCCTCGTCATCAGAGCCGAAGAGATCGACATCATCGTCGTCAGCAGTGGCGGCGGCGGGAGGGATCTCTCTGTTGGCAGCAACAGTCTTGTGCCAGCGGGCAATGTTGGGGTAGATAGAGCTGTTGACAGTGGGGCCAACCTGAGAGGCAACTTTGACATCAGCATCGCTGAGCTCGTTGCCCTCAACGAAGCTCTTCTCAGCTAAGAAAGTGTTAAGCTGTTCAAGACCAGCAGGAGTGGAAAGATCACCGAAAGACATATTTATGAAAAAAAAAGAAAATGGTTTGTAATCGGAATGAGAACTTCTGCGGAGTTGTTGCTGACAAATATAGGTGGAACTAAACTATACTACTCACCCAAAATGCCCAGCACCCAAATTGTCGGCTGTCTAAGTGCCCAGGTACCTATGTAACACTAATGTATACCATGAAATTACACAAAAAAATGTACAATTGGTTAGTACCTCTGATAAATAAATAATAATAAATAATTCAATGATGCATTAATATACTGATTTCCGATCTTTATCATACCAACAGGTCTTTTTAGGTTTCAAAATCGGAATTGAAGAAGTATCCGAATCCTCTTCAGTTAACAGTGTAGACCCTGTAGTAATATCGTCACATTCAAACGTCTCGGTACGCCACTCAGGGGATGCAAATGCGGCTTTGACGTTGTTTTTATGGTAGCTTTGTAGTTTTGAATCCATTCCAGTTATAAATTTAATGGATGGCGGTTTTCTTGTTTCTCGGTTTGTGTAATCAAGAGAATTGGGAGTAAACACTGGAGTTAGATAACGAGATTCTTGTTTGGAAGGACTCCTGGGAAGACGATGAATAAGCAGGTTGGATATCTCTAACCAATTTCTGTAAACACACCATTAAATCCTGTAAATAATGCTGGTTCACATTACGGCCGGAGTATCTAAAATATTCATATAAGTCAATAAACCTATTAGCAACTTCAATGCTTTCACAATGGAGCAATTGTCTTTGAAATGCAAGATCCAAATACTCTCGTAAACTTAAACTCTCAGGAATCTCGAAATCCTGGTCGGATGCGGTCAAATGTTCTTCAATAAACAGCGGGATCGTTTCAAAAAGTTCCCAATACGGAACACCTATACTGATTGTGTTATTAAGTGGATTCTGTAGTCCGGGATGCTCGATTGCTGCAAAATCGATCTGGTTGCGAAATTTCTGGATACATTGTTGTCTAGTTTCCGCGATTCGGTTCAGAATTGTTTGGCCAATGTCTGATTTGCTTATTTGGGTATTTCGTGGAATGGCACTAAGCCATCTGTTCACGTGAATGAATCTGAAGAAATGCAGTAAAAACGACCAAAGCGCAACAGCGGACAAATAGCTAATAACAATAATAGAATTCCAAAACTGACCGCTGTTAAAACTTTGCCTTAAAATATCTACAAATGTGCACGCGAACAGAAGGCAAATAATCACAAGGAGCCATGGTCTTATTATATCGACGAGTATTCGGCGTTTGGGTTTCGCTTTGGTTTTAGTTATCATTTGCGCGCATAAAGATCGCGACTTTTTAAACGGCCATAGTAGCCGCTTCTTATGTATATTAAACCGTTTCTTAACTTTGGTCTTCATGTGACATAAGAGTGAATATTAGATATTAGATGTGTATGAGCACAAGGCTTGATCTATAAGAGAAGGCAAGGTGATTGGGAGAGTGGGTGGGGGAACAAGCGAAATGTTATTAACGTTAATGGATATTAAATGTTGTCTTTAATTTTTTAAACACAGTGATGGTGGATAGTATATACTGATAGATACATTCTATGAATTCATACAAATTTCATACATTCAATTACCTCATTTTCCTGTTTTAGATACCAGTACCCTTAGCTATGCGCGCATAAGCTATATCTCGAAACAAGAAAGAAAAAAAAAAATTAGATAAGTACGATCTTATGTAACCACACATTAACAATCACGGATCACGGGATTTGTCAAAAACCCACTTTGAACTGCCAATGTTATGTGAACGTGATTTCATAAGTTCCTAGATCACCTATGTGTTCGGATCACATGAGTATAGTGCTGACTTAAATACCAAGTATAGTTATAGCTCCACCTCTATTCGACAGTTTCATGTCTCAATATATATATATACATTTTAAAACATCACTATCGCTATTCCATTTAAAAACTGTTCTATATTTAACTCTACTATTCCCCTTTCCCCTCGTCCCTTTATCGCTAAGTATAAACTTCTCCACCCTTGGATAACCAATTATTAACATGCTGTCATTGTGGATAGACACCGATGCCTGTCATGACGACTCGCTGGCGCTTCTTCTGGCCGGAGCCCTACCATGTTTTAAATTACTGGGTATAAGCACGACGTACGGTAACGTTTCTTTGGAATACGCGACAAGAAACGCATCGTCGTTGTTGACTGCTTTACAAGTCACTAACGTCCCTGTTTACCCCGGTGAGGAGAAACCCAGCATCGCAAAATTACCTGAGCAGCAATTAGGAAGTGGTTTAGACGGTTCTGGTTTGCTTTCTTTACCGCAAATCTCTAAACAACCCGACCACTCCGCCGTGCCTGCTCTGGCCTCTGCATTAGAAAATATGCCCAGCCAGCAAATCTGCATTGCTTGTTTAGGGCCTCTAACTAACATTGCCGCATTTGTTCTTCAACATCCTGAACTAGTGCCTCTTATCGACGTTATTAGCATCAGTACAGGCGTAGACAATTTCAATCTAAGAGCAGATCCTGATGCCACAGAGACTGTTTTTAATTTAGACACAATTGTCGCTGACCATGTGCCTCCGGGCTCTGCTTTACCTCTCATCTTGTTAAGTGAACCACAACAAAATGTTTTTATCTCTCAAGAGGTATTGAGTAAAATCAAGAGAGGTCAGCATTTTGATAAATATACTGTGTTTAGACAGATGATGTTCGAAATCCTGTCTTATTACACTGATCATATATCCTCTCAAATTTGTGATCCAATCGCGTTGATTGGACTTTTGCATAGTCGATTAGGAATGGATTTGGGTGTTGAGATTCTGAAGTCTCAAGTTAAAGTCAATGATCCTGAACATTTATGGAGACTTGTTTACGAGAGTATAGAAGAATTAGAAGCTGCTGAACTTTGATTTGTAGGTGGCACTCTCATTGGTGGCACTCTTATTGGTGGTGGTGGAATTGTGACTAACAGTACACAGTTCTATTATGTAACCATTGCGTGGAATCTTATGGAATATTACCATTTATGGAACCACATACACACATACACACATACACACACCCAAATTCTGTTATATAGCTGCTTTAAAAATAAATAAAAGTGAGACTGCAGTTATTCTCATCTTCACTATATGACTGTGGACACGTTGTTAAAACTTTAAAATCTTAGTTCATTTCTTTGGGTTTCTTAGAGATTTAGAAAGTATTTAAATTATTTAAAAGGTTCATTTCAAAAGCGACATGTAGTCCCATTCGTTATCCTCTTCATCCTTGATTTCGAGGATTTCATCAGGAATATTAGCTTCCAACACATCTGCTGGCAGTGGCAGGTTAGGGATTGATGCTATATCTAAATTCATATCACTGGGAGGAGTTGCTAATGAAGCTATAGGTCCCTCGAATCCCTTGGCGATATCCAAATCCCTAAATGCAAGTCGCATTTCAGTAGAACTGATAACGCCCTGCCATTTGGAACGTTGATCAGGTTTAGTCAATGGCGAACCTGGTGGACTGCATGCTTTTTCCACCAATTGTGGAGGTGTCTTTAAAACAGCACCCAAAACAGCAAAGAAATATTTATGAGGATCTCCTGTCAACGATCTCAATTTAGCGATGTTGTCTAAACGAGGTGGACGTTTTACTAATGACTCAATCGGTTTAGACAGTGTGGGAGGTGTTAACTGGCCAGCTGTGGTTTGTTGTTGAGGTTTTTCATGAGATCCTGTGCGTGATGCGGTAGGTGCAGAAGATTGTGGTCTGCTGAGTTGGGGGTTGTTTAGCTGAGCAGTGTTATTGGTGGGAACTGATGGCTGTCCTTGTCCTGGTCCTTGGCTCTGTGGTTGACCTTGTAGTGGTTGTGCCAGCGTAGCTGCGGGGTTAGTGGGCATTCCAGGCTGTTTGATATTGGGAATACCTAAGCCAGAGGGGGGTCCTACTGGCATTCCGTTAGCAGAAACCTGTGGAGTAACCATTCCGTGGGTTGAAGAGCCCGGCAAGTTGCCATTGCGAGGGATAGCAGGTGTAGACTGAGGTTGCGTACCAGGAATACCGGGTGTACCAGGAGCGCCAGGATGACCAGAAGGACCAGGGCCAGCACCAGCACCAGCACCAGCACCAGCGAGAGCAGCGCCAGGACCAGACGAACCATGTTGTAATGGCGGCACTGGTGGTTGCGGTCCAGCATTATTACCTGAATTAAGCATTTGACTTGGTCCCATATTAGGTCCCATAGGGCCCATAGGTCCATTGGGTCCATTAGCACCGTTAGGACCACTAGGACCAGCACCATTAGGACCAGACATCATAGGAAGCATTGACACCTCAGCGTTCCGGCGGTTGGCAATCATTTGCTGTGTAGCATCACGCTCTTGAGCAATATTCGCAGGCAAAGGAACATGCATTTGAGACATAGAACTTGGCATTCTGTTATGACCACTAGGTGTTCCAACATTAGGCTGAGGTACCTGGTTATGACCCATGGCAATAGGATTGGGATTTTGCACACCTTGAGGTCCTACTTGGGACATATGTTGCATAGGGGTGCCTCTAGATCCAGCAGAATTAATGCCGTTCTGGTTCATAGGCATCTGCATTCCAGGTATACCTCTTTGTCCCTGTGCCTGAGACTGGCTACGTAGCAATGCATTTTGACGATCCCCAGCAACTTTGTTACAGTTTGTAATGAAGTTAAAGAACTTACGAAGATCAGTTTTCAAAGACTCTAAGTATGCAGGAGTTGCCAAGTAAACATTGTTCTCCGATAATCTCTTCAATAGAATACCATAAATTGATTTAAACCTCATCAACTGAATAGTACCAGCTCTGTTCCCATTTGAGTAAACGTAATAAAGCGGAATCAACTGGTCAATACGGACCATCATCTTACTAGCAGTCTCTGTGTTCAGCTCTTCATGTACTTTGACCTTCTCTAAATCAGTTAAGTTCGGCATTTTCGACTCAAGTTCTTGCTGGATAATAGGAAGCTCCTTCTTCATTTCCATCTGGATAATACGCAGTTCTTGTCGCTGCTTTTCTAAATGACCTTGTGACCAAGCTTCTAAAATGACCTTAGTTTGCAGTTCACGAGGCGACTTGCCGTTGATCATGATCATGTCCTGCATTTTAGGCTCGCCGTTCAATGGGTTCCCAGATATGTTGTTGCCTAAGGGTGTGCCTGATGGGGTGTTTCCATTGCTTGCTTGTACAGAATTGATGGAATTGTTATGCATATTGCCGGCATTAGGGCCAGCAGATCCTCCTCGACCGTTGTTGTTACTACTGTATGGCATATTAAACGGGAAACTATCACGAGCGAGTTGTTGTTTTTTCTGGTTCTGAAGAAGTTGTTGACGGTACCTGATCTCAGCTTGTGCTTTAGACTGAGCTTGCGCCTGAACTTGTGCTTGTGCTTGCGCCTGTGCTTGCGCCTGTGCCTGGGCTTGTACCTGAGGATTAGGACCTTGATGACTTTGTGCCTGTGTCTGCGCCTGTGCCTGGGCTTGGGCTTGTGCCTGGCGGAGTTGCTGAGCATGTAATCTGTTAGCAGGGTTCATTTTCTCTTTATGTTTCCGAGCAATAGCTTCTTGAACAGATTTATGGAAGATTTCCTTCATTTTCAGAAACACACCATGAGGAATCACACCACTACGAGCCATTGAGGTCACATCCTGCCAGGTACGAATCCCAGTAAACCCCTGAGGAAACTGGCTTAATACAGGAATAAGCAGCGGTGTTTTAGCACCTTGAGGAAGGATCTCACGAAGGTACTGATCACGTTCCTGTGTAGAGATCTGACCTAAGCCGACAGGTCCACTAGCAGGAGCGTTAGCAGGTCCGTTAGGGGGGGCATTAGAAGGTCCCTGAGAAGGTCCCTGACCCTGAGGTTGACCCTGTGGAACCTGAGTTTGAACCTGTGCCTGAGACTGCTGCATAGAGTTCACAAAGTTCTGCTGGTTCATACGAACATTAGGCATGTTCATCCGCATATCTGGAGGCATATTATGCCCCCCCGGACCAGAATTACCAGTAGAACCAGGTCCGTTAACTGAATTAGGTCCTAAATTGGGTCCTGAGCCAGTACTACCACCTGTAGATGTACTGTTGGTACCCGTAGTACCACCAGGACCAGAACCCGGCATCTGGCTATTCACTGAGCCAGGCAAAGAACTATTAACTGATCCCGAAATAGAACTATTAATAGAGCCCGGCATAGAACCATTCATAGAGTTGTTTATAGACCCATTAACGGAACCCGGCATGCTACCGTTCATTCCCGGCATATTCATACCATTGAGGTTCCCGTTCATAGAAAGAGACTGACCCTGCGCAGAGTTAGGCTGTTGCTGCTGCCCCATCGGGTTGTTAACATTCAAAGAAGGCTGCTGACCCGTCCAGTTGTTGTGTAAACTGCTGTCCGGGTTATTAGCCTGTCCTGACTGTACATGCTTACGGACGAGGTCCTTTAGATCGTTGATTTTCGATTTCGTATGCTCTATATACTCCTGAATCGAGTTGGACTGCCGGAAGTTCAGCCTTTCGTACTGTCTTGCTAGAAATATAAGCCGGTCTCTGGGGTACCGGTTTTCCATGCTGCTCATAACATGTAAAAGATATTGAATTGTTTTTTTACGGTGCTCTATGGTCAGAGCCTTCTGCCAGGGTTTCGTTTCTGGTTCGGGCACGTCTGACATGGCTGTTTGTAAGTAACAATTGCAATTTAGCGAGCGCTAGGTTATATGTACTAAGCAGCGTGCATGGGTGGGTGTAGCTGCATGCGGCTAAACTATGATTAAATTAGAGATTGAATTCAAGGTCGGGGTTACGGATTTGTGCCGAGAATAGTTATATATTTGTTTTGAAGTTGCTATGTTATACAAAGAATAAAGAGAAGAAAAGGAAGGTCGCTAAACTGCTTAAGAGTGGGGGGGGTGTAGGTAATGTATGCATATAATGGAACCACAGTGCTTAGTAGTACGTATTTTTTTCCAAATGTGGGTATGCTCAAAAAATTACTGAGATGTAGTAATTAAAATATGTGAAAGAGAATAGATAAAAATACGATCATGAAACAACAGATCCTGATTCGTTGCTCATATATAACTGAATAGATAATAAATAAAAAAATAAACAAAACAGAAACTCAAAAAAAGAATGTTAAAAAGGAGAAAGATAAATAAAGGTCGTATATATAAAGAGTAAAATAGAGCAATCAGAACCGAATCACGCAAGAAGAGGCAGTGCGTACCGCAACTCGAGCACGTGTGGCACAAACCACATAAAACATAAAACATGCGTAAAGTATATGTAACGTAATGTAAAGCAATTTAAGGCACAGGAAAACCACATATAACTATGGGCATATAACCTACTCAACATAAATATTTATTCATTCACTGATTCGGGACTCGTTTATTTACACTTTTTTATAAATGGTTCCATCTACTAACTTTCTGTTGACTTTCTCTACCCTTCTATGAAAAGGTACACGTCGTGATCTACGAGCAGGGAATTCTTACTCTCTTTGTAATGGTGTGGGTAAAAGGACAAAGGTGCGGAATAGATAATTGTGCCTCTGTATTTTATCAGGTACTAAACGGACATAAAGTATGTAGAAATGGTCACGTTCAAGAAGGTTTAGAAACCATCGGAGATGACGATGATTTCGCCGCTGCGGGCCATAAAATCAGAAGACCTAAAATTCAGCCCACACCGAAAAGTGTCGAGATTTCTGAAAGTTTGACAGGAAAAGATGCTAGAATACATATGCTGAAACTTTTACAAAAAGTTCTGATCTCTCAAGCTGAATGGCTCGTTGAAAACACTGATCTGCCGCCGAATTTCATTCAGGTTGTGAAATCGGTGTGGGCACATTATTTAAACAAGTCTAAAATCACTACATCTATTTTGGATTTTGATATTTCGCTACTGCATTTAGTGGTCCTATGCTACTTAAGTACTCGATGGATGAACTCGCATTATACGTTGTTCGAGTTCAATATGTTTTTATCAAATACGACATTCCCGTACCTGAACGCAAGAAAGTGCATTCCTCCCAACGAACTGAATAAGCTAAGTAAGTCGCTGGCTAATAACGTGTTTACACCCATTGGAGAGCCTAGAGCGTTGCAATTGTACATCCTGGCTAAACATGTTAAAAGTGTTTTAAATCATATTAAAT
Source organism: Starmerella lactis-condensi (assembly GCA_030568935.1). Classification (NCBI taxonomy): domain Eukaryota; kingdom Fungi; phylum Ascomycota; class Dipodascomycetes; order Dipodascales; family Trichomonascaceae; genus Starmerella; species Starmerella lactis-condensi. The sequence goes on from JAJMJH010000054.1 coordinate 20,038, forward strand.
TCCCAAGGCATCCTTCTCCATTGGTGGTGTTCAAAATGTGTAAATATTTGATTTTGCCGCCTACATTATATGTTTACACATTACGCATTTTGAACATTGTGGAGCCAGATTTCCACAATGACGAATCGACCCTTGCGTATGACGAAATTCCGGAAATCTGTGCAGTTGTGGTTTGTTTAAAACTTATTCATGGGTTCGATGACATTAAAAGAAAACTTCCAAAACGATTGCATTTGGCTAATTTTGACTGGGATGTATGGAAAGATTTGATGATAAAGCTGTGGCTGGAACTACCAGGGTTTATGAAAGTGGATGAAAGGCTGAGTTTGTACTGGGATGACGAAAAAATCAATACTTTTGCTGATTGGTTTGCTATGAATTTTATTGATGATTCACAGGGAATGAGCCAAAGATTGGGTGATATGTTTCCACTTTCAAGTGACGAAGTGCCAGTGAGTTTCCTGCCTTCTGATCAAACGTTGTCGGAATTGGCAGTTTTTATTAATTCTTCAATGCCAGATGACTATTATACGGATTATGATTCATATGATGATGAAGGTTCGGTATTAGCGGGAGAAAAGTATAGAAGTTATTTGGGTGTACAAACTGAGAAGTACGGTAAGCCTTTACCGGAGATTTTAGAGGTTCTACATTCTGTTGTGGCTAACTTTATTGGCGCGAGTCCACAGAAGGTGGCTACTTTTGTGCACACATTCGAGATTTTTGTTAGAAGATACAGCAGTAAAACATAATAGACTTTTAACTAGTTCAATTTAGTTTATACTATTCGGTGTTGCATAAAGAATAATGTGTATGTGGATCTTTGGTTACTTTCATGTACTGTCTATACGTATGTATGTTTAGGGCTAGGTCCTGTAAATGTCATGCATGTCTTATCTAATGCATACCATGTCATATTCATCAAACATCAAACATCAAACATCAAACACATAGATAAAAAAATAAACAAAAAGAAACCAAAAAGTAAACAAATAGGTTTACATATTACACAGCCATCTGCATTTCGATGCGTTTTTGAGGATTATAGTTCTCAAGAAGAAGATCGTCCATTGTGAAATCGGTAACGTTTTTGATCTCACGTTTGAATTTCAGGGTAGGGAAATCCATCGGTGTGCGTGCACACTGGACTTTTAACGGCTCCACATGATTGGCGTATACATGCGCATCACCTAATACATGAACAAACTCACCAGGTTCTAAACCACAAACATGGGCGATCATTTTAGTTAATAAAGAGTAAGACGCAATATTAAATGGCACACCAAGACCCATGTCTCCACTGCGCTGGTACATTTGACAATTCAGCTTTTTAGGGCCGTCCTCACCTTGAGGCATGCTCACATAGAACTGACTAAGAATATGACAAGGCGGTAAAGCCATGAACTTCTCAGCCGCAGGATTCCAAGCAGACATAATTATTCTTCTTGAAAATGGGTCAGTTTTTATAGTATCAATAACGGCTTTTAACTGGTCAATTCCTTCATTCTCGTAGTTTTCATCACATCCACGGTACTCTGCGCCGAAATGTCTCCATTGGAATCCGTATACAGGACCTAAATCACCCTCCCTGTTATTAACAAGACCACGCTTATCAAGGAATTCACGGCTCCCATTGCCGTCCCAAATATGAATATCATGATCAGCAAGTTTCTTAGCATCTGTTTCGCCATTAATAAACCAAATAAGCTCCTCAGCGATTCCTCTGAAAAAAGTACGTTTGGTGGTTAGTAGTGGGAATTGATCGTTTGCTAAATTGAACCGCAATTGGGGCGGAGCGAACATACTATACGTTCCTGTCCCGGTTCTGTCTTTCCGGTATTCACCTTCATTGATAATTTTCAAGCATAAATCCAAATAACTTTGTTCTTCTTTGTTCGTCATAGTTTGTTAAACGCGTCGCGTACGTGAAATTCTTAGTCAAAGGTACGTTAATTAAAGAAATTGGGTCACGTGGTGTGCAAGGGTTGTTCATATTCATTTAATAAATTTCCTGTGTTTAGTAATCAATTTTTGAAACACGTGCATATATGCATAAGAGGTATAGCTCACTATAGATATCTGACTTAGAACAAGTGTACAAGTAAAAAAGGATGATTGCGTATTATATTTCCATTAATAAGACTATTTTTGAACTCACGAAATAGTATCTAATGTATATACAACTTATACTCTTACTTTATATACATACGGTGGAACCCTCATTGTGTTCATTCTTTGCAGCGGAATGTATAGATATAGTATTAACAATGTCGTATAGGTTGAGAACGAGAACCTCTACATACACGTATCTGCCATTACATGGGTTCTCTTATGTATTGACAGAAACATACTAAGGTATACACATCGTGTTAGTTACCACATAGAGTGGTTATTTACAATTTCTTTAGATATGTGTTCTAAAGACACCCTTTAATTTTCCCATTTTCTTACTCATTTCTTCAATAAATAAATTGTAATGTTCCAATTCACTTACCCATCAAAATGTAAACAACAAATGCCCTGCCCTACCACCCACCCCTCACCCCACCTTTACCCACGATACTCCACCACTCTTCATACGTAATCCTTTACCACATAAAATTAATGGCTGAACAACCTACCCCAGAAAACACAGAGCTCTCAGTGAATAGAGTAGACTCAGAGCACCCCCCCAGTACTCCAACTGAAAGAACTTCTCTTTTAAACCAAATTAGTGATGATTTCAACGACGCCCTTCAGCAAGAAGCACCAGGAACAACAATTTTACAGGTTATCTCTAATCGCCCTGGAGCCTCAATTGTAGCTCTTTGCTTAATTACATTGATTGTTTTGTACAACACTACATTCCAGAGTTTCAGTTTAGACTCTGTTGTACAAACAGTGAATAATGCCGCTAATGTTTCGGTTGTTAAGACTCATTTCAATAGAATTTCTATGAACGAAGTAGAACTTGCTAGCGAATTACAAATAGCAATTGATTACGACCTCATTCCTGACTCGTTTCAAAGCACAATCTTCAAACTAGTAGGCCAGAAATTCGGTACTGTTGAATTGTCCTTCCCCGAGCCTATTAAAGTGGCTCATCAAAACAACCACTTTGCAGATTTGAATGTGACTGATAGTTGCGAAATTGATATTACACCTGATGCTATTGGTGTTTATAACATAAATTCGACTCTGTATAATATCGGCAATGTCACTTCTGTCATTCATAAATGGCTTCATAGCCAGCCACTTGACCTTCAAGTTCAGACCACCGTTGAGGTTCACAAGTACGGCATTGGAATCCCAATTCCAGTTAATATTTCTAAAACTGTTTATCTCAAAGCGGAGAATCCTAATATCACTCAAATTTCTGTTTACAAACCTAATAAACATGAAGATTTAATAGCTGTGACCACCGAGTTAGAGGTCGAAATGCCTAATTTACCCATTTCGGGAAGTTTACCTAACCTCGAATGGACAATTAGGGTTCCTGGGTGTACTAAAGATGTGGATATAAGAGCTGAATCAACGGTTGAGATTGAATCAGAACAACCACAGCAGTATTTACTGGTTAATTTTACTACATTTTTGACTGAAATTCCCACTCAGTTAACCATGCTTTGTCCTCATTTGTCGAAACTAGATGTTTACGTCAACAAATACCTGTCAGGCAGTGATCAGTACCCTGACCCTAATTTGGTACTCAGGTATGATAATAACGTACTAGACCTTGGAGAACTAGAGGTCCCATTGAAATTTCCCATCAAGGCAGATACTGAACATCTTGTGAAGAACATAGAAATCCTAAAAGTTCGTATGAACCGATTTTCCAAACTTCTAGATTTCACTAAGTTCAGCGGTGAAGCGCATGTCGAGATCGAAATTCCGGATATTTTGGCTTTACAATCAGGAATTTTCTCGGCTAAACAGGCTAGAGGTGTTTTTACTCTCATTAGTTTAGCTGGTGTGCCGTTTGCAGAAATAACTGCTGACGAATTCATGCCTATAATTTCACTTGAAAGTCCACAAAAGTTCGATTTAATCACGAAATTTGAGAGTTTGCCCGTTAATGTTTTAGATGCTAGAGAGTTCAGCTCTTTCAGCAGGAAATTGGCTATCTACGGAAGTGCAGATATCAAATATCATAGTCTTATTGACTGTGTTATTAGTTCAAGTCTTGGAATGGTGACTATTCAGAAACTCGAGTTTGATGGTGCAACGACTTTGAAAACATGATGTATATAGATGAAGTAAAGGAATATAAAAATAATGCATGAAATTTCATACTTATATGGCTAGATAAAGCACTAGTGTGTGGTACTAATGCATATGGTTAGTAATCGCGTACACCCTTGAGTGTATGATTTTAAATAATGTATAGTTACTTGATATATATACTACTAAGTGCTATCGCCAAAAAAAAAGATGATTGAATGATACCTTCTTTCTTTTCTTATTATTATTTTTTCCTTTTTTTATAGACATCAACCGGTTTATCCAGGAGGAAGATCGCCGACCTCATCAACAACGTCCTCGATTGCCTCATCTAAATCGATCTCACCATCCATAGGAGTCTTAGTAAGAACAGAAATACCGGTTCTCACAGTTTCAATAATACCAAACGGTTTCACGTGTCTTAAGAATTTAGAAATGGTTTCCGGCTCAGCACACAATTCAACAATGCAATTGCGGTCGCTAATATCAGCAACTTTACCTCCATAATGAGAAACAGCCTTAGTAATGGCATCTAAATGCTCGTGTTTGTGTCTTAAAGCCTCACTCATAGGAATATTGTTAGGGTGGTACTGCTCCTTTCTATACTCAAGCTGCTCTTTAGAAGTTTGAGATTTAGTACCCTCGTTAAGTTGAGTTCTGTGGAAATTGTCGTGGTGAGCAACCAAATCAGCAAAATACTCAGGACCAAGCAATGAGATCTTAGCCAATAAAGTCTCACGGGCTACAAGAGGAGCGTTAGTGTAATCTAAGCAAGCCCACACAGGAACAAGATCTTCTATTTGACGACGGGCCTGCTCAATGATTCCGGGCTTTCCTTGTAAAACAATTGTCATTCTACTAAGTTCAGGGACCTCAGTATTGCTTACAACCAAGGAGTCAATATTGAATCCACGGCCAGCAATAGCGGATGAAACACGAGCTAAAACACCAGGCTCGTTTTGGACAAGACATTGGAGAACGTTGGTCTCGTTTTTCTTGACTTTAGGGACAGGAGTCTCGTAAAGGATCGAGGAGATAGCAGCATCTCTAGACCAGCTAGGAGGCTCGATTTTAGGAAGAAGAGGTCGCTTTTTATTGCGCTGTAATGTTTTATAAGCCAGGGCAGACAAGCTAGAGCCACGGCGGAGCTGGATGGCTGCTAAACTTCTTAAGCTTGTTGATGAACGCAGCATGAAGGGAAGCGAAATCGGAGCTGAGGGTGACTAATTACGACTATAGCGGCGAGTGTCGAATCTGAGCTGACTATTTTTAATTATTGTGGTTGGGAGTTGAGAGCAGAACCAACCAGAATGTGTAAGCCGATGGTAATCTAGGGAAAATGTGACCACACCAAAGGAAGGAGAATTGATGGTATAGGATATATCGCTTTCTCATTTATATACATGAACTTAAACGATTTCCCGAAATATCTTACGGAACACCTTCTAGAAATAACTACTAGTCAGGATCTCTATGTATATATGCATGCTATGAATTATGACTATTAATCCTAGCCTCTATACTTCCATTATTTTAGTCCTTCGTTCTACGTCGTCTTTTAGTAGGCGCAACTTCCTCCTCAGTTTTCAATTCTCGTTTCAATTCCGAATCCTGTTCCTGCTTTTCCTTTTGCAAATCTCGTAAATCACCAGCGAATAACACCGAATGTGCCCATCCAGCATACTCTCCCCAAATGTTTCTGAACTTGTTTTGCAGATCTGTATACCCCTGTTTATTGTTCTTAACACTGATTTTATAATCTCTAGTAGCAATTTTGAACATATGAGTGTCTAAAGGCACAATCGCGTGTTTGTCTAAACTCATTAAACTAATACAATCAGCCACTTTAGGTCCCACACCTGGGAACTCCATCAGTTTTGTAACAGCATATTCTGCATCTGAAGAACGCAATTCATTAAAAAATTCAGAAATGTTTGGTTTTGAAGCCGCTAGTTCTGCGGTTTCTGCAATGTACCGTGCACGGTACCCAAACCCCAATTCACGAAGTCTTGATTCGGTATTAGGTTTATGCAGCTGTTCAGGGGTAGGAAAATCGTAACAATCAATGCCGTCAATTGTGTGGACATGAGTACCAAATTCAGTACATAAACTCGATACCATTTTAGAAATGCGTTTAATATTGTTATTGGAACTGCAAATAAATGCACATACAGTTTCCCATGGATCCTGGCGGAGAATACGTACGCCCTTATGAACATTAACGAACCGTTTATCCTTATTAACCCATTCACCATATAACTCGTTAAGTTTAATATTCAAATTGAAATAGTCAGAAACTAAGTCATAATCACTTATGTGGTTTCCGGGTCCTTCACTGCGGAAGTATATATATTCAGGATCTTGTTTAAGAAAGAGTACACGGTTATGCATACATATACTCCAAACATCGTTGTTTTCAATCCATCTAAACGATTGACCACATCTCAATACTGTTTTGATTGCCAATTCAGACATATCTATCTCAATTCTGTCCCATTTCATCTTATGTTCTGACATTATAATAGTAGGGGTAAACAGGAAAAAATTGTTATGTAATTGAAATTTCAATTTACGTGCATCAACAAGGTCAGGTTAGGGGTCGAACATGGTATATGTCATGTCAGTACGTATACCAAGCAAGAATAAAATGTTGTCCACGAATCTATCAGTGGATGTATATTACTAGTTATATATTAATGCTGTTATCTATATTACAATTAGGGGTGCCATACTGAGATACTAGGTACTACAAATATACAGTATGGTGCGCTTACTCAACCGGATGTTCATTGCCTTTAGATTTTCCCAGGACCATTCGTACATAATTTTTCACTTACTAACCAAAATTCTGGAGAATGCTGTACTTAATTGGTTTGGGACTGTCAGACGCTAAAGACATTACAATTCGCGGATTAGAAGCGATTGAATCATGCGAACGTGTATACTTAGAAGCATATACAAGTATTCTCATGGCTGCTGAGAGTTCTCAGCTCGAGGAATTCTACGGTAAGAAAATCACTCTTGCAGACCGTAACCTCGTTGAGAGTGGGAGTGACGAGATTCTAGAGAATGCTGATACTCAGAATGTCGCCTTTTTAGTTGTTGGTGACCCCTTTGGTGCTACTACACATACAGACCTCATGTTGAGAGCACGTGAAAAGAACATCAAAACTGAGGTCATTCATAATGCTTCAGTAATGAACGCAATTGGCTGTACTGGCGTTCAATTGTACAATTTCGGCCAAACAGTTTCCATGGTATTCTTTACTGAGACCTGGCGTCCTGATAGTTTCTACGATAAGATCATGGAGAACCGTAAACTTGGTTTACACACTCTGCTTCTTTTAGACATTAAAGTCAAGGAACAGACTATGCAGAACTTATTACGGGGTAATGATATTTATGAACCTCCTCGGTTCATGAGCATTGAGACTGCTGCTGAGCAGTTGCTCGAAGTTCAGGAGAAAAGAGGTGAGCGTAACTACTGTGAGAACACTCCTTGTATAGCCGTTTCAAGATTAGGCAGTCATAAACAAACAATTAAGGCCGGTACTTTAAAGGAGATGACTACTTATGAATCTGGTGAGCCTTTACACTCTTTGATTATTCTTGGTAACAGACTTCATGATATGGAGAGTGAGTATTTCATGCCTTGGGCTATTAATGAAGAGACTTTAAAGGCTTCTTTAATGGACGATCAGAAGTACACTTTTTGAATTGTGAATTGTACTAAACGGAAAGAAACACATGTAAGTATGTATTATTCTCTTTTTCTGTTTCCTTTATTTAGGCTCCATGCTTGTTAACTAACTGTTCATATCGTACCAAGCGTTATACCGTTCACGTAATCGACCTGGATCTTTACAGTAATCACATGCATAATCACATGCACGATTGTTATTACCGTTTCCGGAATCTCGATCTCCAAAATACTCGTCAAGAATTATATGACGACAACAAATAAGATTCTGAGCATATTTCACTAATGCAACACTTGCCTTCGTTGCCTCTTCATTATTCTTCTCTTTAGCAAACGAAATACACCTTCTGGATTCTGAAGAAGAATAGTATAAAATACATCTAGCAGCCTTACGGTCTCTACCAGCACGTCCTGTTTGTTGAACGTAAGCTTCGATATTCTGTGGCATATCAAAATGAACAACGAATCTCGTATCTGGTTTATCAATGCCTAATCCAAAAGCAATTGTTGCAACAACAATTGATATTTTGCTGTTTCCTTTGATCCATTCATTCAACACATATTCACGCTGCTCTGGGGATAATCCTGCATGGTACGCAACCGCTGAATGGCCGGTTTCACGGTTAAGTGCACTGGCAATGGCTTCAGTAGAAACACGTGATCTGCAGTAAATGATACCACACCCAGGATAACCGTATTCTCCAGTGGGGGCTAAAAGTGCAACACGTCGTTTATACATACGAATGAATTTCATTAAATCCAAAAGCCTGTCTTGTGCGGATTCAACAAACCGAACTTCATAATGGAGGTAAGGTCTGCGGTTAGGGCCCACAAATTGTTTAGGGCAATGCATTGCTAAAGTTTGGGCTATTTGGGCACGCATATTAACTGAAGCGGTGCCTGTAAATGCAGAAAATGGAATACTAGGGACTAGTTTCCTGAAATTCAGTCCGATTTTAGCATAATCTTTACGGAAATCAGAGCCCCATTCTACAGCACAGTGAGCCTCATCCACAACCACACGATTCAAAATGTGTCTAGTTTCGGTAACGAACTGTTTAAATGATGATGTAAAACATTGCTCGGGGCTCACGTATAGTAATTTGCCTTTACCTGATTTGAAACTATTCAGAATTAAATTGCGTTGAGGGTGGGGGATACTACTGTTTACTGTGGATGCTTCCACACCTAAACTATTGAGGTACTGAACTTGGTCTGTAATAAGCGCTAGAAGTGGCGAAATGACTATAGTGAAACCAGGTTCTACTAATGCAGGAATTTGAAAGGTCAACGACTTGCCGTAACCGGTGGGTAGAACCACAAGCACATCTGACATCGCCAGTGTTGCTTGAATGATCTCAGCCTGAAGAGGTCTGAACTCTTCTTCTTGAAAAACTGTTTTTAAAATATGATTAGCTTTGATTAGTTTGGTGTTCATACGTAAACTAGCTATATTTATGTTTCCCTTTTTGACATCCAGTGTCTACGAATAAGACACTGAACTTCCTATTAGGATTTGTTCTGGGGGATAAATAAGCTTCGTTGAAGCTATGGCAACGCTAGAGCAGAAAAAACTCGAACGTCGTGGCAAATCCCCGTGCGTTTTTGATCACCGAAAAATCTGACAAAAAGGGTATATATCTTTGTTTAGGTCACGTGGTGTTTAGGGCAAGAGTAACCCTAATTCGAATGTAATCACGCGTAGGTTCGATTGATTGGTGGGGACGCGTTTAGGTTTTATTAGTCTTGATTGGGGTACCCTGTGATTGATAGAGATGGTGATGGGGGGAGGTGTATATAGCGATGAGTTATACGATATTTAAAAAAAGGGGTATGTTTATCAATATTTGGGCTTTTTTTTATTTATACACTTTGACTACTTTTCATTTTTTTAATAGAAAGTGGTGTTTTTTGTGTTGAATATGTTTATATCTATGTCTTTCAACTAAGTTTCAGATTACTCGGCTGTTCCGTGTGTTATGTTAACGGGACCTTACCTATGAATGAAGATCGACGAGAAAGAACTTAGTCAGATGCGTTAGTGTTAGTGAAACTTATTAACCTAACTCTTGTAAGAAGGAAGAAGAAGAAGAGGAAGAAGAAGAAGAAGAAGAAGAAGAAGAATACAAACTCAGTATATCAACTTCTGCATTCTTTGCTTTCCCAGTTGGGAATTTCTAAATATTAACATTTAGTTAGTTAGTCGGGTTATGGCACTTTTTTGTATAAGCTGATGAGCCTAGCATGTCTGACAGTATCATCTAAATCTAAGAAATCGGTGATTCAAGAGGTCTAATATACCTACTGATTCAGTTTCATGCAAATTCTGTACACTGTTTCTAAACGAATATGATTTCCAGTACGTTTAGGATCACATTTGAACATATTGAGAACCCATTCTTACTTGTTTACAGAGTACTTGATGATGATACTTGAACAAGAAAGTGTCTTTAAAAAGACATTAAGAATTATTATTTGACTTAGATAACCGTCTATTCGGTGTTCTTAGTTTAAATATGTACACTTCTTTAGAGAACACGGACATTTTTCTCTAGTGGGGGTTCATCTTTAACGTATTGAGGTTTAAATATTCAAATTTGGTACAAACTGACAAGTTTGCTCTAGTCGCCTAGTGGTTAAGGCCTCGTGCTTATATGTTACCGCTCGTCGAGGGTTAATATGCTTCCCACCAGTTAAAAGCTGGTTAAGTAACGCGAAGATCGTGAGTTCGATCCTCACCTGGAGCATTTTTTTTTTGCAATTTTTTGGTACCACATAAAATGTCAAAAGTACGTATATACTAGCTATCTAGATGAATAAACCGAAAATATTTTTACCAATTAAATTAAACGAGATCATAATTCCTCTCTTCAGTTCCAATGAGACTCTCTGATCCACTTGCTAGAATACCAGACAGTCTATTATACGCACCACGTACATCTTCTTCGTTCCCTCCCTCAATATAAATATGCAATAATTGATCATTAGCAAGCCTCTGAGAATTCGAATTCGAATTCGAGTTCACATGTCTCCCCCTTAAGGTCAATTGAACATTATAATCAGCAGACACCTTAACTTGTGTACTAGCAGTAGTCACTAACACACGAGCCTTCTGTGGAGCATCGTTAATAACCAGTTTAGCAGACACAACACCATTCATATCTGTTTCACAAACAACTAAATCGGTGTTTTCCTGACTGTATGCAGCACTTTCAACAGCTAACCGTTCCTTTCTTTTAGCATCTAATTTAGCCAATCCATGACCCAGAAACCCCCTTTTATCAACATCATCTCCATGTTCCTCTGAATAACTCAATGCCATATCTTTTAACTCACCATCTAATTCAGTAAACTTGCTTAATTCAAAAGCCTCTCTATTCTGAGACTCACTAATAAAAGTTACACATGTCCCACTTCCACCAGCACGACCAGTTCTGCCTGCTCTATGAACGTAATCTTCAACATGACTAGCAGGATCATAGTTAATAACCAATTTGAGACCCTCGACATCCAGACCTCTAGCAGCAATCGACGTTGCAATCAAAACTCTTAACTCTTTATTAATGAAATCTCGTAAAGTATAACTCCGATCTTGTTGGTCCATTCCGCCATGTAAAGACTGGCATTTAACATTTTCGTCTCGCAATTTTAAACTCAGATCATCAGCTCTTTCTTGAGTATTAACGAAAATCAATGCTTGGTCGTTTGAAAACTCGTTAAGTAAACTTTGTAAGGTTGAGAATTTCTGGTTATTTTTGACAAACAGAGCTCTTTGAGTGACTGCAGTAGGAATTTTCATTGTGTCTAATCGAATATCCACAAAATTTTTCAAGATTCTTGTAACTAACTTCTCCATTCCAGTAGATAAAGTAGCACTGAACAACACTGTTTGCTTGTCTTCACGCATCAAATTCAAGATCGTCTTGACTTGTGGACCGAATCCCATATCAAACATACGGTCAATTTCATCAATTGCCAAAAAAGAAACCTTACCAACATTTAGGACTTTCCCATTATTTGATGCAAGAAGATCAATGAGTCTGCCAGGTGTGGCTACAACTATTTGGTTTCCGTTGGTGTGGATATCGCTGATTTGTGAGGCAATATTTACACCTCCAAAACAAGCAACTGATGATATCTTAACTAGTGAACTCATCAATTGTAGCTGGTTATGGATCTGAACACATAACTCACGGGTAGGTACCAACACTAAACCCAACGTTTGATTCGAAGATTTAGCGTTTATAATGACATGTTTAAGAAGAGGAACAAGAAAACTCAAAGTTTTGCCGCTTCCTGTGGGGGCTACACCTAGTAAATCTTGGCCTGTGATTATCGATGGAATTGATAACTTTTGGATTTCGGTCAATTGAGGGAAATTGAGGTTTAAATAATTTTGTATTTGAATTGGGAGACCTAAATCTGACCATTTCCATTCAACTGTATTGGTTATTGGCTTTTGTAGTAGACATTTAGTGATAGGTGTTGTGGAAATGGCTTTAACTAGGGAGTCCATTTTTAAGCGCTTTTTAGGTTTAGGCTTAGTAGTGGAGGGGGTACTAATGGTACTAGATGTGCTAGTTATGTCAACGGATTCGTCAACTAGTTCACCGTTAAAGTCAACGTTTTCAATATTCAAATTAGTATCATTGTTTCCTATATTTAATTGAAGCGGTCTTTTTATTGCTGGATTTGATGTAGACGCTTTTTTTTTCAGGATTAACTTAATAGCCATTTAACAGGATATAAAGCAAAGATTGTACATTGATATAGTATTATAAATAGGAGAAGTACTATAAATTCAAAAGGCCATTTAGTAATAGTCAGATTAGAGGGGTGCACATTGCGTTAGTAAATAGGACTTTACCTATATTGACATAACCACGTCAGGATTGCACTTATTCATACCTATTGCAAGCAATAACGTAACCTATAACAACGGCTATAGCACACTGTAACAACTCACTACTACTGCCATTGCCATTGCTATTATATACAAGATCTAAATGCAGCAAACATTAACAGGAAAATTAAGAGCATTAATGAAACTAGTCTCCAATAGGTTGAGACTAGTTCAAGAAAAAAAACGTGCTATTGCTAAACAAGACCGCAGACAAATTGCTGAATTACTGAAACAAGGACGTACAGAAAGTGCTAAGATCAAAGTTGAAGGTATTATTCAAGAAGATCTGAATGCGGAATTACTAGAATATTTAGAAATTTACAGTGAATTGGTGCTCGCAAGAGCAGTTAGAATTGAGAATAACGTCATTTTGGATGACAGATTATCTGAGGCTATTCACGTGCTTATTTATGCCCAACCGTTTGTGGATATCAAAGAACTAGTGAAATTAAAGCCATTGGTTGCTCAATTGGTTTCTAAACAATTTGTGCAGGAATGTTCTGAAAGTCAGGAAGATTTACCGCCTAGAGTTCTTTCTCGTATACATGTAGATGTGCCTTCTCAAGAACTTGTTGATCTTTATTTGGTAGAGATTTGTAAGGCTTATTCTATTTCTGTGCCTGGTGTTTACGAATGTGAAGTGGTTGAGGACGATGATGTAACCGATGAGAAACCACAAGTGGATAATGATGATGAGAAGGTTACATCTAATGATATATGGGCACGTTTTGAAGCATTGAAGAAGTAGATGTACAAAATACATATGTATGATTTAAGATATAAATATGAAATGGATCTATAGATGAACGACGCTTCTTGTACACTTTACGTACACTTATGGGCGGGCGTGGACTATTAATGGCTTGGTAAGACAGCGACAATAAAGTGGTATAACTTGCTTACAAACTTCAACAAAAATTCACGAACCTTTAAATGTCTGCGAACGTTTTATTTAGTGATTTATTCCGTATTGAAAATTTAGATCCTGGTAAATACGATCGTGTTACCCGTATTGAAGCACAAAGTACAGCACACGCTGATCTTCAACTTAGTTTAGACATTAACACCGAACTCTACCAAGTACAGAAAGGAGAGACCGTCACAGTAAGTATCGCTAGCTCTTTAGGAGAGCAGAACCCTAGCCGTTCATGGCGTCCTCCTAGAGCAGGCGAGACCTCATTAGCTGATGAGTACGACTACGTGATGTTTGGAAAAGTATATAAATTCACTGAGGACGAGAAGGGAGAAAAAGATAAGCTTGTATTGTACGCATCTTTCGGAGGTCTTCTTCTTAGTTTAGAGGGTAACTACTCGCATTTATCTCCTCTTAAACAGGAGCAGATCTACCTCTTAATTAGAAGATAAGATATTCTTATTATACATACATACATACATTATTATTATTATTATCTGTGTGATCAAGTTTTTCTGTACCGTTTTTTGATCTTTTGTATTGAGTAATTAAATCCTTTAGCAGCGCCAGCAGTAGCTAATCCCTTTAAACTTTGTGTGAACGAGGGCCACCTCACTAAGGACTGGATGACTGTTTGCACGTGCTTGGGTGTCCACACTTGATTATACGTATGGTGGAACTTTTGTGGTAACTCGTTAATAAGCTGTTGTTTGGGTAATGTCTGTACTAATAATTCACTATTATTATTAGTATAATCAATTTGAAAATCGTTGTATTTGGGTTGGTACAATTGTTTGAAATTGTGAAACTGGTTCGTAACAATGTTTTTAACTTTCAACGGGTTCTCCGCGAACTTCATCCTAACGTCCCCCATATAAGATATACTCGCTAATTTCATAAACAGCTCAGATTCAGTGAATTTAGGCGGTAGCATTAATAATGCCACTGACATTGCGTGGTTTAGGTTTCTTGACTGTGCATTTGCAATCTGTGGGTCTTGTTTAACTAATTGAATCGGTTTATGCATCCTGCCGGCTAAATATAGAGTTTCCCAATTCGTTAAGTCCGATGTTAAACTATCTAATTCTATAACCCCGTATTTAACGCTCATGCCTTCTATAGTTGTGTATGGATTATAGTATACTTTAGCTCCGATTTTGTTCTGAATGAACCCAAGAGCTGAGGGACCTAAATGTTTTATAAACGAATAATGCTGTGGATTTTGGCTGAGATTTATTTCGTGCCATTGAGCAGCATTTTCAACGCCAAATATCAGATCGATCTGATGAGCTTTGGCTTGTTTGCCTTGGCTGAAAACTCCACTTCCGTAACCAAAACAGTATTTAATAGGTGCTCTAAACGATGAATATATAGCTTTTAGTTTGTTTAAAGAAGCACAGTTCATTATTATGGGGGGGTGTGGTGCCGTAAGCAAGAACTCTCTTCTCCTAATATGGAGTTTGGGACTTCATTCAGTGCTTTGAGTAAGTATGCGTTGAAGTGGACTGATGTGTACATATTGTGTAGCAACTAGTAGTTTGTACAAAAAGTCACTATATACGTATACAAATACACGCATAAACGTACTTTTTCCTAGAATCTCATTTACTAACTTTAAGCACTAACTATGGGGTTATATAATTACCGTTATACCTGATCATTCCATTCGGCAATGGATTCAATTAAACATATAGTTTTAGTGCTTTCCGGTAAAGGAGGCGTAGGGAAATCATCTGTAAGTTCTCAATTAGCAGTGTCGTTAAGTGAAAAAGGATTCAAAGTTGGTCTTCTCGATATAGATCTTACTGGCCCCTCGATTCCACATATTTTCAATTTAGAAGACGAAAAAGTACGTCAAAGTGTTGCTGGTTGGGTTCCTGTATGCTCGCCGAAAAACCCGAACTTAAAGATTATGTCGATTGGATTTTTACAGCCAGACAGATCTAAAAGTATAGTTTGGCGAGGACCTAAAAAGAGCTCTATGATCAAACAGTTTATCAATGATGTTGTATGGGGTGAAATGGATTACTTGATTATAGACACACCGCCTGGAACTGGAGACGAACACATTGCAATTGCTACTGAATTACAGCATTTCACTAATGTTGAGGGCAGCGTTTTGGTAACTACACCTCAGGAAGTAGCTGCCGCTGATGTGCGTAAAGAGCTCAATTTCAGTAATAAGGTCAACATCAAGGTGTTGGGAGTAATCGAGAATATGAGTGGGTATATTTGCCCACATTGCTCAGATTGTACAAATATTTTCTCAAAAGGTGGCGGCGAGAGTTTGGCTACTAAATTTAACGTGCCGTTTTTAGGTGCTATGCCTTTAGACCCTTCGTTTATCCAGATCGTTGAACAGGGTGATATCTTAAGCAAGTACAGTGAGACTAAAGTTTCTGCTGTTTGTAATGAGATTGTAGATAATTTAGTGAAGACAATTGAAAACTAGATAAGTGTATATAGATATTTATATGGGATTACGCACACGTATCCATAGTGTTCACAATATCCATAGTGTTTACAGTGTCCACAGTGTTCACAATGGAATCCACATTGTGGAATCATAATCAGTAATTGAAGTAAGAGAAGAGGGCGAACTTATATAAGTATATAATACAGCTAATATAATTAAAATTCGTTGGTTTAATAGCGGGTAAAGTTAGGTACTAGTGGTACATTCCACCTATTATTATAAACGATCACGTGATTTATCGACATAATGTGGGTAATGCTTATGTCACGGTAATTTCCACAGTGTTCTAGAGTTCTACATAGTTATGCTGTGTAAATAGGTACCTTAACTATGCCCACATATATTTCATAAATACCATTTATTCAAATGTACATATCTTGAGTACAGATATATCCAGTTGATTTGTTTCTAAAACAAAAATGATCCTGAAATACCCGCTAGGTTTTTTGTTTTGAATCTGTGAGGCGGTACACTAACCAGATATTGCTAACTAAGCCACCTTTACATACTCGTCCTTATACCAAAAACATAAACATGGCGCCTGCAAACGCATATCATTCAATTCTTGTTAAAAGAGACGACGATTATTATAATTCTGCATGGTACTCTTGGGGCAAATGGGTTCTACTAATTATTGTCATTATTGTGATTATAAGTGCACTTTTGATTGGATCAACAAAAGTTGCTCGTAACAGAGCACGTTACAGATTGAATCAAGGCGAACCTGCGCCAATTGGCACTGCATGGCTTTTCAGAAACCCGCCAGCTCAAAATTATAATCAAAATCAACAAGGAGAATACCCCGTGGATGTGGCTCCTCGGTATAATCCAGACATTGGTGAAGATGACGCTGGATTCTATGACAGACAAGGCAACTTTGTTTCGAAAACAAATTACCAAGTAAACGAAACTGAAATACCCCCACCTCCGGGTCCTCCACCTAGTTTCAACGAAATTTCTAAGGAAGCAGAAGCACACTCTTACCCAACACCCCTAACCCCGGTGTTTAGATCAAGTAACGAGGTGCCTTCTTCTGATTACTACAGACCGCCACCGCCACGACCACACTCATTACGTAGCTCGATGGACTCTAGTACTATCCATCCTGTGAACAGTCCAAACTTACCGAATGAGGACCAAGAACCTCTTAACTCATCGGCTCATAATACTTTGCATAAGAATAATTCGTGACATTTTAATCTAATAATTAGTGTATATACTTTTAATAACTCCCCATTGAACGTTGTTAGTGCACCATTTATACATTTACATTGTTTGAATATGTTTTTTTTTTATGTGCAAACTTGTTTTCTGCTCTTTTTTTGCAGTGTTTTTGTGTTCCGTTTTTCGGTCTGATTTAAAATTTCTTAATTAAGTAACCATATACGCAACAGGTGGTCATTTTAAACTAAAAATAGATCAATATATACAATTACCACCTACGGCTAATTAAAAGCTATACCTTCTGTATAGAGCAGTAGGTCTGGACTCTTTAGTGCTAAATTTCGGAATTATAGAAGGGATCTCACCTCTAGAGATTTTCTCGCGAATAGCCGTAGAGCCGTATTTAAACCCTACCTCTCTGATCTCATCAAATTTACCGAAATCAAGAGTTGCAAAGTTATCAATAGGAGGACGCAAGTAAATAACATCCTTCGAGTTTTTAGCTTCTTCTAAAGCCTTCACACTAGAGACATAAGTCAATCTTTGTTGGATTTCCGCCATATTAGGAGCATTCGGAGTTGAACTCAACGGGTTCCATTTGTTGATCAAAGCCCAAATACCACTTAAAGTATCACCGTATTTATGAGGTCTAGTATCATCAACAGCACCAACATCAACGGCGATAATATACCTTGCACCCATTCGTTTCATTTCAGTTACTGGTAAATTATCAACATAACCACCGTCAAGAAGTAAGTTACCACCTACCTCAATTGGAGGAAGAAGTCCAGCAAGAGACATTGAGGCTCTGATATAACGCCATGAATACCCTCTCTCGTGTATTTCCATTTTAGAATGAGTGAGATTTGTAGTATTCGTGAAGTATCTTACCCAGAAATCCTCGATTCTAGAGTTACCCAGTGCTTTCCAAACAGCACTATTGAATGCATGACCAGTTGTCCATGCAGTAACCGGATAAGTTAAATCAAGGAAAAGACGCCAAAACGATGAAATTGTAGCGCTGAACTTCTTAGCCTTGCTGAGCAAAGGCACCAAATCGTAGTCCTTAGCGTATAATCCACCAATAAGAGCACCAATAGATGTTCCACCAATCATATCAATGGGTACACCGTTCTCTTCAAGAGCTTGTAAAACGCCAATATGGCTGATACCACGAGCACCACCGCCGCCTAAAACTAAACCAACAGCTTCACCAGCAAGAACACGTGCTAGCCTGTTGAAATCGTTTTTGTACTCCAGACGATTAGACCTTGCTGCATTCTGTGAGAGGTACCTTTTAAGCAACTTCTTATCTTGTAACAACTTAATCTCGTCTTGAACACGGTTCTTAATCTGGGCAATCGTTCTCTTGACTTTACCCTTAGCACCCTTGCCATTACCATGACCATTTCCATGACCGTTAGGATCAGCAGTATCATCTTCACTTCTTAAAAAGTCTAACTGAACATGATGATGCGCACTAATCCAAGGCCTGTTTCTTAACCATTTCGCTGATGAACCATGCATAACATCCTGATCAGTTTGTAAAAACACAAGATGAGCTCGTGATCTAGTTGGCGACTTTACAACCATCCGTTCAATCTCACTTAGTTTAGGCTGAGCAGCACCATCAGCAATCAATAAAACGCAGTCTGCTTGGTCTACACATGTTCTGTTCCAAGAATTAGAAATACAATCTTCAGAAACGTAAAGCAAGATATCAAATCTGTCTTCTAAATCCGCCAAATACGCTTTCAATTTCAACACACCCATTTTATGGAATGCGTATTTACCCAAATATCTCAAGATGATAGCATTCGTTAGAACTTTGACACTACGACCAATGCTTTCAAATGATGAACTGAGTTTCAATGCAAACTCTTCAATTGGCAACCCATTACTGGTTGGTAAGATCGCCAAAGTTTTGAAATCATTGGATATGTACCCGTTGTTATTAGCTGAGCTGCGGTTCTTAACTGCTTCAAGGACCATTCTCGACATCTCAAAAGTAATTGAGGGGTACTGTCTAGCCAAAGATTCAACTAAAGTACGCGGGAATCTTGAGAGTTCAGTATCTCTAACTGCAACAACACTTGCGCTATAGTTTTCTGCACTCATCATCTCTAATTCACCAATTGTAGACCCGTGACCGAAATCACCAATCAGTTGTTTTTGATGGTACGCACGCATTCTGCCATTGAGAACGAAGTAAACAGCCTTAGAAGATGTGCCTTCTCTAAGCAGTTTACCACCACTTTTAACACTGATCCATTCCAATGCGAAATCCAGCTGGACTAACGGTCTTGCTAAGTTTGTAGTCAATGCTTTAGCTGAAGAAATAGTCAATAATGGGTAAGTATCCGTTAGTTTCTCGAAAAACTCTCTGGATATCCTAGCAACGTACGTGTCTTTTGTAGCTATCAAATCGACAAACGAAGAGTAGGAAGAAATTGTTTCTAAGAACCCGGTAATACAGTTATCCGTAACATCATACAGTTTTTGGTAATGAGAACCTTCATTTTGTGCGGTATTTGTATGCTGTCCGACTTCAAGTTGTCCCTTAAGAACATATATCAACCCTGGACTGCGTTCACCGTACCTTCCTAAATACTCGCCCTTGCGGTACCATAAGAACTCAATACCTTCACTTGCATCATCGATAATATCTCTGAAGGAATAACTGCCTATTTTCTTCTCGTTTTCTAAACTCATATGATCATGTCCACCATCATCATCGTCATCACGTTCAGGAACAGCAGTGAACATATCACTATAAACCGATTTAGAATCACTCGAATTATCATTGTCGCTCATGTTTGCGTCATTGTCATTGTCGTTATCACTGTTACTGTTTAAATCACATTTCGGCAACGTATCAACAGTACTGGCGTCAATCATGATAATAGACAACATATTCTCAACAATAGCACGACGTAAAGCTTTATCATCGTTATCCTCGCTAACAAATCTTTGTTTTCTAGACGCAATTGATTCTAAATTCGGGTTATCTGAGCCGTAGTTAAGCTGTGCATGCGACATCAACGGACCAGGAAACTCTGCTGAGTCCTTGATACTGTCTAAATCAATATCATAAGACCAGCCCGAGAAAAGCCCTGAGTTTGTACGTGACAGAACCTCTGGAGAAGTACATCTAGTTTTGTTTTCCTTAGCAGTTAGCCTCACAAACGGCACATCTGATCCGAACTCTTGAACTCGTCTCTTGAGTTTACTAACAATTGTGTCCACATAAGCGTGTTTACTCTTGTGATCATCTCCCATGCGATACGCAGCCCTCTGGTTTAATAACCTTTCAGTTCCATAAAACTGTAAAGTCAAATTGAGGTACCGTTGACAAGTTCTGAACGTTACTTGTGACCATCTAAACAAGATGATCTGGACAATACTGGCAGTAGCACGTTGGTACTTCCTAGTGAGCTTTTTAAAAGCAGATGCGGGAATAATAACAATCGTTGAGAGTTCATTAGCAACCGCCTCGACGCTTGCATTAACTTTATCGAACTCGCTTAGGTCATTATACTCAGAGTTCACTTCCTCAGAAAACAAAGAAAGAATAGAACTAAGAGAAGAAATGGGAGCAGAAGATGTGATTTCATTAAGTAAATCGTATCCACTATCTGTTCCGTCTAAATTGCTTGTTTCACTACGACAAAACACTTTCATGGATCCACTAATCACAACAGCGAAACCACCCACATCAGCAAGTCTGATTTTCTCTCCGGCTTGAATACGAAGCGTTTGGGTTTTCTTAGTCAATTCATTGAAAACTTCATGGTCCAGGAATCCGAAAATCTTGATTGCTTTTAGAAATTCGTCGAAACTTGTGGTGTTCGATTTATCATCAACAAGACTTTCTGTGTCAGAATCGTTGGGTTCGTTCCACATTTCGCTCATGATTTGGTCGTTATCTTTCTCGTCGTTGTCCAATGCTTTTGGTAAACGTGAATATTTTGTGCTTGCACGGTTACGGATGAACAATACAACAACCGTTGAAATTACAGCGATAACCAGCAGTAAAGTAGACATCTTTACTGAGATTGAAAGCCTTGCATTCAGGAAACTGAATATCATTCCAATTGGGGGGGTTCGGGAGCAATTCAATTCTGCGGTGTTGTTCGATTGTATCTTGGGAGTTTTGGTTTTTGGGTTTGGTTTGAGTATTAGTATTAAGGTGCCCAGCCTTGCGCGCGTTTACCAATACGCTTTGCTAGGTTTAGGGTATGCAAGAGAATGTTCTTTGGATTTCCCAATCGCCAATACACAAATATGTTGATTAGTAATTGGGAGAAACATGGGGGGATGAGGAAATGTGGGTTGAACCGAGAGCCGAGAAGAGTAGAGAAGAAAACATGCCTGGCGGGCGGAATTAAGGTACGGGATCTAGCTAAGAGGAGGGGGGTGGAGTTAAACGAACCGAGTGGTTCTGTAATTGCTTAGTTTAGTATATATTAAGATCTATTTATTTAGACATTCGGAAATCAACGAAGTTTCATCAATTGAAATTTTTTTCCTCGATTTCAACTCTTTGATTATTTCTAAACAGTTAGCAAGTGTGGAGTCAGCGGTCAGAAGTTCCGTCTCAAAACGGCTTACCTCAGAATGTAGTTTGGATTCGTCTGTTTTTTTAATAGTTTTGGAAATGAAGTTTGTGGCAATTGTAACGTGTTTTTCTAAATCTCTGACTCGATCATTGACTCTGGACTGGTTTTGACAAGCTTTGTTTACTTGATCGTGGACTATTTCTGTGTAAGCATCTTGTGCCTCGTTGATCGCCGTTAGTAATTTCT
>JAJMJH010000055.1:0-41786 GCA_030568935.1 Starmerella lactis-condensi
ATGTATGATCCGGGGGGGGGTCGGGGGGGCACTTACATTGAGTAAGCGTTTGTTTATATATATATATACATACGTGCGCATGTACCCCTGAGTCAGGTGGTGCATGTTGGGACATATTCGGTTATGCCAGTTTATATGTCATTAGTCTCGTATTATATAAGACCAAGTTGGAAGGAGTCAATTCGTCATTAATCTCGGTACTTTCTCTGTAGTTGGTTCTTTGTTTTTTTTTTTTCAAAATTGTTATCACTTTTCATAGTATGTACATTTCCTCTTCTTTATTCTGTTGTTAATTAAAGTGTACCCTTTCTTGTTCTTTAGTTTAGGGTATGTATCAGTTAGTTCAAGCGCAAATCTAATTCAAATATCAAGAACAAATCTTATCATACATTACCGAGAATTTCAACTAATCTTCTTTCCTTACTTGTGAATCTCTTTGTCCACCCTTTTTTTTTTCCTTTCTTGGCAACCACACAATATGAGGATCAAATGGTCTCATTGGTCAATGATGACGATGATGTTCATACATCTCATTGATGCGGCACCCGAAGAGAAGAACAAAGCGCCATTGAATATCGGTCTGATGCCAGCAGGAGGTAGCGGTGGAGGTGGTCGTAATACTGTACCAGAATTCCAGGCTGTTGGTACAGCTACAAACAACGGGATTGTGGTCATCACGTATGCCCCGAATCCAGAGTATAGCGCAGGGCCTACAACAGCAAATTCAATGCCCGTGGTTTCAAATAGCAGGCAGTCTAATTTATTTGATACTTCTCGAGCAGATTCCGTTAGTACGAACTCGGTGTCTAACTTGTTTTCAGCGTCTACCACTAGCACACAGCCGTCAAGCACTCAACGTTCTACACAACGTTCAAGTGTTACTCAAAGTTCCACTCAACGTTCTAGTTCACTTACAGGAACTTCTTCAGAGTCGAATTCGGAACCCACGATAACAGACTCCACCTCTGTCTCTGATTTAACTAGTGTTATTTACTCAACGAGTATTACAACCAGCACTACAGATGTAACTACTACGATTGAGACAACAACAACAACAACAACAACAACAACTTTTGAAACCACATTAGCAATCACTACTACTGAAACTCAAAGCCAATATCATTCGTCATTACATAGCAGTAACGACCATCCAGAAACTGCGTTTCAAACAGGCGAGCCTCTCTATATCAGATTACGCCAAAATCTTGAACAAGAACAAGAGCAGATTCAAAATAAGAAACTGATTCATATTGGGTTTAACTACTCGCTGAACTACCATTTTGTCGCGAGCAACCGTCTTTCTCAATCCCAGATATTCTCCTATCTACCTGCTGGTTTTGCTCATAGTTTACTTATCGATGAAACTGAAGTAATAGTATCAAGTCTTTGGCCGTTTAAACAAAGGAATTTTGGCGGTGAGCTACAGACGATAGCAGATGTTCATATTCCGGCTAATTTATACTCTACATTGAGAAGGCAGCTACATGATCGTGAGTCCATTTTGTATACAAATCAAACTGATGCATCTGTGGGCCATTTGATGAAACTCATTGATCCAAATGTTCCATTACAGGGAAGACTAGATGCACTAGATGCTGGACATGATGGTGTGGTTTTAGGTTCATACGATTTATACGGGAACTTGATCCCGGGGTGGAGAACTGGTTCCCCGTCGCTTGCTGTTATACTAAGTGTTGTTTTGGGAACTGTTGGATTCGCATGTTTAATTGGTATTACCGTGTTTTTTTTAGAGGGTCAAAAACCAGGACCCGTTACTGAGCTTCCTACATTTGATATTGAACGCGATTGATTGGTACATATATTTATATTTATATTTATATTTATATATATTTTATTCAAATTGCTCGAATTCCGGTTTATCATCAACAATTTCTTCAATGTCTAATTCTTCATGCTCAAAAGATTTAGAAGCGATGTTTGACTGAACGTACCTAATTGCAAGCGCCCAACGATCTCGTTCGTACTTATTCTTAGCCAGCAAGACAACATACTCTCCACTTCCTGCTTCAGAAACAAGTTTAGAAACCCTTGATTTGCGTGTTTGCCAGACAACTATACTTCTTTCAATCTCAGTTTCGTATCCTGTTTGGCCGTTTTCGTATATACAGGGCAACCCTCTATTTGCAGGGTCGCTGGAATCCAAACGGTTATTGTCCAGAAGCGCGTGAGCGGCGAGTTGACCACTGTACGCATATGTATCTTTCAAGTCGATCACGAGCCATTTACGCTGTGGAAGGGAAGATCTTGGAACAAGGTAGCGGGGGTGGGCCTTGTTGTTTCCTTTTTGACTGGGTCTAAAGACTACCAGACTATACGGAGTTAATAAAACTACACATGATTTGAATGTTGCCATTCTATGCTTTTTGATAAACATTGTGCCGCTGATTACAACGCTTCTGTTTTGTAGAAACGGTGTTATGCATGCTTCAATCTGGGGTTTGGGGAAGGATAGTTTGTAGTACCAAAAGTCAGAGGTTGCCTGGAGTTTACAAAGCCAAGTATGAGCGACGTCGCTGTTTCTGAAGTTTAGCTGGCATCTCAGTTCTTTTTGGCACTTCAACTGTACTATCTCGTTATTGTTTTCCGCAAAATCTATAGTATCGCAACTAATAAGGTCAAAGAGAGTAGTAGAATTTGCTATAGATTTTGCAGTTCTATCATGCTCGATTCTTGCAAGAGCATCATTATACTCAATTTCCCGTGAACATGTGCTTTGGGTTATCCATCTAATATCTTTATTGTGGTTAAGTGGGTATGGGTTCACAGTTTTGACCAACGTGTTCTGACTCGCTGCCAGGAACGGAGGAGTAATGTCCTTACAAGAAATCAATAAATAATGGTCATGGACATGGAGGTAAACGTTTCTCATTTTGCCTCGTACAACATTAACTCGAGGGCAGTACCCTTCTGGCGGTGGTGGTTCCTCAACTTCATCGTTAGCATAGCAACTGGGTTCTGGGTTTACCACAGAAAGAGTTGCTTTACTAGGAAGAAGCTTGTTCAATTTGGTCAAGGGATAGAAATTTGAGATTGAACTAGCTAGCCAAAATGGCGTCCGTGAGAACTCAGGGAATACCCATGCAAAGGTAATCTTCTTGTCCAAGGGAGGAGCAGTCATTCTCGAAATAACATTATGGACCTTTGTAGCAGCTGATTTAATAAAGGTTGAAGGATTAGCCGTGGGTTTCTTTAAATCTTCGTATTTCACTGGCTCAGTAGGGTCGTCCATGATAGCATATGATGCTCTATAACTGAGCAAATCAATTTTGAGATCAGACGAGGTAACTTCCGCACAGAGTTTGAGCGGTAAATGGACTTGAGAGAACCCTTGGGAAGCTTCCATTAGAATGCATGTTAAAAGGAAAATAGCATTAGAAGAAGGAGATTGGATGATCAGAACTCTGGTACCGCCATCCATACACCTGGAGAGTGCTAAACTGAAGTCCAAAGTAGAGAAAATTGATAAACCGTAACTGCTGTCCAGTTTTATTTTGTACTCAAGACTACGCGACCATTTCCTCTGTGATCTTCGGCTGAGTTTCGACTCATTAATGCTAGCGTACAAATACATCACAAGAGGCTGGCTTGGGTTACTGGTTTTCCGCAGGTACACTGCATACTCCTTCCAACGATTAACAAGTTTTGATCGGGATGCAGTATCACATTGGGAATTCAGTGATAACCCAGGAGCAAAGTGTCTTTCTTGTACAAGAAACCTACCTTGATAAATTAACTGTCGTTTTTTGTGGTATCTGACTTTCTTGACTTGTCGCTTAACATTCTCTGCTGTAATATTAGCTTCCACTGTTCTACCTATATTTCCAGCAGCATTTTTCACACTGTCTTTGTGAATAGGGATATGATTGCCCAGCTTTTTAGCCAAGTCAGCACGAGCCGATGTCATCGCATTCGAAGTCGATAATGAAGGTTTCAACGATAACTGCTCATGTAGTCCGGACTGACTGCTATCAGAACTCCCTGAAGATACAATATTGGGTGTACCCATGGCACCAAGGGTAGTGCCTAAAGTAGCCAGTGTAGATATGGAATTCTTCTGACCGGTATGCAATAATCGCTCTCGCTCAAAGGCGGATAGCGCTTCAGGTCTTAAATTCGACATATCATCGGCAATAGACATTCTACCACCTAAAGAACCAGTATCGGTATTTGCATTATAATACTCAGAGCGTTCAGAACGTACTGAGTTAATCGCGTCGTAATCACTATAGCTTTGTGGATTACCCGATGGTTTATAAATGGCTGCTGCTTTATCATTTTTCTGAGTTTTCTCTTTCGCGAGGTTTAACTTACTGTCTGAAAGGTCTAATAATGGAGCAGTGGTAGCAGTGCTTTCGTTATTCTCTAATAATACCAAACTATTATTGTCATCTGTAATATTAGTGGTGGTTTCATCAGCATCAAAATATTCTGTTGAATCAGAGGACCCAGAAACTAAACTAGGCACTGAGTCCTTAAAGGAACTGGCCAAATTTGCACTACTCTCGTTTTTTGAATCACCTAGTTTATCTTCAGGTGTGTTCAAGGATAGAGGAACCTTATTGAAATGCAAATCCTTGAAATTAGAAATAGTTTCCTGACGCAGTAAACGTTTCCGTTTTTTTAGTTCAAGTTCTTTTTCCATAACTGTTTTTGGATCGCATTCGTGTAAAGGTCTAACGAAGTCAGCAATGCCGTCTGCTAAAGACATCTCATTGTCTCTATGAGCGATATCAGGATTTTCTTTAACAAGAAGCTCATAATTGTCATTCACTATTTTCCATGCATCATTGATAATCAGGGGTACATTATTTTCAACCCACTGCTCGGGGAACTCACCAATGAATAATCTTCGTGATTCAAGGTGTGCACTCTTAGGCGTTAAATAGTATAACAGTTTGGACGTATAACTCGATTTATGAAGCTCAGGGCCGTTCTTCCATGGCTCCCATGATTTAGCGTTGCTCTCATTTACAAAATCTTCTTCAATTTGATTAGTTTGCGATCGTAAATTGCACATATACAATATAAGAGTCTTGCGAACGGAAATAAAATTGTATCGATTACCTTCCGTCTAACCAAACAGTTTTTTTCTGCGAAAAATGTGTTAGAACGATAAAAAAATAAAAGAGAGAAAGGGGGGGAAATGCGAAACTTAGAGTTCAGATAGCACTTTAATAACCAAATGTGTACCTTAAGCGCAAACCTTAACTCTAGACGATGAGGATTTGGTGATTATTCGTCAGCAATAAGCGAGCCCACGAATTGGAATCTACGAAACGTGAGCCACGCTAAAGCACAACATGCTAAGGGAAGAATAACAAGCATGATATATATATTTTTTTTATTTTCGGGTGCAAAAATATATCATGACTTTTTTTTTATTTTTAAGGTCTCTAAAGAAAAAAACCAATACGTTTCGCCTAAATGAATCACGTGTATAATTCATCGCGCTAGCATGCACGTTCCAATTGGTATAGTTCAAAAAACATACCACATTATTTTCACTGTAATGAATTGAGTTGTAGCTATTCGTATTCTAATGGATGCTAGGGAATCTTGTACGCTTCAAAGTTGCAGAAGATCATACCCCAAGTTACTGTACATTTTGAAGATTAATCGTTTTTTTAGTTGCTGATTGGGTATACGTCCTCAACTATTAAGATACGACGGGTCTTCATTACAATAACATTTCCTAGAAATAGACGCTATCAAGTGTCAATACACCCCTCTATTATGCAACCGTATACATAAACCCGCACACACAGAGGATGATTACACGTTTCCACAAGAAATGGATACCCCATGTTCCCCATGAAGTACTGGTTTCACACTTTCCG
The DNA here is from genome assembly GCA_030568935.1 of Starmerella lactis-condensi. NCBI lineage: Eukaryota > Fungi > Ascomycota > Dipodascomycetes > Dipodascales > Trichomonascaceae > Starmerella > Starmerella lactis-condensi. The sequence goes on from JAJMJH010000055.1 coordinate 5,859, forward strand.
CAAAGTTGCGATCCCATGCTCTCGCAAAATAAAGATCCGCACACCCCCACACCTATTATATCATTACATCAAGAAAAAGCGAACAAAGAGTAGCATACTTGTGTACACTGTTCTACTCCTGTTTCACTAAAACATATACATAAAATTTAATTGGAGTGTGGCAACTTTCACGGTGCATGGATTCTCATAATGTACATCAGATTGGCATGATATACTGTCGACTTTCAGATCGTATACAGGATTACCCGACTCATATTGGCATCTCGTTATGAATACTTACAGGTCACAATGAACTGAGAAGATTATAAGACGAGTTGTGGGGTTATATAGTTCTCGGGATAGAGGTTAGGGATGTATATTTCCACGGTGTGAGCTAATGTGTAACTTTTTGGATTAGGGTTAGTGTGGTTCTAACTGACATTTTTTCTGCGATTTAGCCACATATACAACGCATTTATGGTCCAAACATAGAGGCATAATGATGATTATTATATTTCACAATAAACACACTATTTATTTCTTAGGAGTTGCATTCTTTAGCTCCATCAGTTCACTGATTCATTTACGATTTGCTCACACGGCGAGTAGGTAATGGTTTAGGGTTATGCGCGTTATTTCAAGAATGATAGGCCAATCAGATACGTGTAATTGCAACAAAAGACGCGATTTATTGCTTCAAAATTATTAAAATAGATAGCCAAAACATAATAGACGTATGCATAGTGTATATTTCAGTTACTTTACTGTCATTTATGTTCAATTTCTTAAATAAATGAGATGCTAACGTAAGAATACCTCCAAAGTTACCTCATCGCTTACTCAAAACGTTGTAGAATGCACTTATCTGCAGCAATTGTGTAATTTGAATCTCAAGATCAGGGAATTAAAAACATTCGTTTTCTATACTGTTAGTTTCGCACGATTTTTAAGCTACAGTGTGTAATTTTTTGACCTTAAATTCGAAGATTTTGAATTCGTGTGGTTCCATGTGTGGTTCCATGTGTGGTTCCATGTGTGGTTCCATGTGTGGTTTCATATACATTTTAATAATAAAAACATCATATACCAAGCTAAAAACGAATTTTCTCTAATTATAGACTTTACGTACCTCTTACTGTGCCTCAATTATACCATACCGTCGAGTGGAACCACCAAATGTATCAGCAGATTAGTGTCTATAACATTATCTATTACTTAGACATATAAAGCAAATGTATCAATAACGATCTGCTCTCACTTACTTGTTCTGTTTAAACCAGTCATATGAACTGTCGCTAACGGATCAGCGACTACACAAGTACCATATGGGAGGCCAACTGAGACACCTTCAAGTTCTTTAATCAAACCCTGTAACCAGCTTTCCAGGATTAAAAAAAGACAAAGTCAGGTATAAAATGGTTGAATTTCATCATCTATAACTAATATTTAAATACTTACTAGGTTAGAGTACATATTAACGACCTCGTTGAAAACAGCATAACTAATTGCCGTGCCAACTCTAATGTACTCAATCTTGCCATAAGGATTCCTGTTGGTGACGAAATTGAGAACATCGGCCATACAAGTGATTAATTGCAGCGCACCAGTAGTTGTTCTCAGTCTGTTGCTTCTTGTTGATGCACAGATATTCGAAACATACATACCCAGCACCACTTGAATCATACCTAAACCGAATACAATGAACTTACTACTATCATTGAACACACACAAAGACAAAACCAGTTCCATTAAAAAAGAAGCATCATAAATAATGAAACTTCCCGGGCTATGAAGTACCCAGTTCGGTACTATAGTCAGCTCCTCCACTTCAGGTTCTTTCGGCAATAGTGGGGCCTTCTCAAGATCTCGAAAAATAACAGGACCAGCAGTATCCAAACTAGTTTCAAAAAGCGGTTTATACAAATGAGCATTGAAAGTAGTAGCCATTAACGAGATTGCTGTATACGCATAACAAACAAATGAGTAGATTCCAACGAAGTTCAATTTGAGAAGCAATAGCGGACCTAACTGCAATAGGAAAAACAATGAATACAAACCGACACTTCGAGACTCTCTATTGGTCATTTCAACACTCTCCATTTTTAACGAGTTCAGCACACCACATGTACTCAGAATGAAGTGTGTGTAAAGTAGATACTGACGAACACTATCCTTTGGCTCAATAGAGCTGTAAGGTAAGAGCGCACTAACGAGAGCCAATCCAGTATATAAACAAAACTGTGAACTATTTACAAACTTCTCTCGAATACGACTCATTTTTTGTTTGTTTTTTGGTTCCACTACAATAGACAGCTTGTCGTCATTTGTAGCTGTGGTATATATATATATAGAGAGAGCACTATACATCGTATCAAATTCAATTTTGAGTACTATACAAAGCGGTTAAATCAAAACATATACAAAATAAACTTGTTTTATTTAAGTTATGTTACACAATTATGTACTTTAAAGTTCAAACTGTTCAAAGTATCCACGCCCACCACCCCGCATTTGTAAATATATACGTATACCACGACCGCACACAGCGACCGCACACAGCGACCGCACACAGCGACCGCACACAGTGACCGCATACAGTGACCACACATCTCTCTCCACGATTTGTAATGAACTAAATTTCACGTACTAATTACTTACTAAGCGTTAAACAATAATAATAGTTGATTAGTCATGTTAATTTCAAACCCAACACGCAACACGTACACACACCTGACCGCACCTTATCAATATAAACCACAACTAAATGAGTGTCAACGAGACTGATCAAATCCCTAAAGAGGAGCTCAAACCGTTTTTTGATTTCGTGAAGAAGCAACCCGAGAATAACGTATGCTTCGACTGTTTTTCTAGAGGCCCTACATGGGCATCTGCCACATACGGTGTTCTCATTTGCTACGATTGTTCGGCCCACCATAGAAGCATGGGTGTACACATCTCCTTCGTTAGAAGCACCTCCATGGACAACTGGAACATTAATCACCTTAGAAATATGCGCGTTGGTGGCAATGCCAGTGCCAAGAAGTTCTTCCAGCAGAAACGCGCTAACGGACTGCTTGCTCCAGGCACCGATTTCAAAACCAAATACGAGAGTCCCGCTGCTCAACAGTATTTAAGGGAGTTACAGAGAAGATCAGCTATTGACCGTGCAAAACATCCCGGTAGACACGTCATTGATCTTGGCGAAACTGTTGAAGAGAAGCCCGTTTCTAAGGACGATGCTTTAGACCAACTTGCAAGCGAGGCTAAACCTGTTAGACACGCCCGTTCGAACTCTGCATCAAATAACCCTGGTAACACGGGATCTTCGAATATAACCCTTGCCCAGTGCTCCAGTGCTAACCCCAATCCTTCTAAAGATACCCTTACTAATAGTGGATCTACTGCAGCTACAAGAACTCGTCAGCAGGGTTCATTATTGCAGCAACCTAAACCTAAACCTAAACCTAGAGGACGTCAGACTCGTAGACGCAATGAATTAGATGTTGATTTTGACGAATTGGAAAAAGAAGCTCAAAAAGAACTTGAAAATACGAAGAAATTGGGTTATAATCCTGATGAAGAAAGTGAGCCTGCTAAACAAGTAACTGCAAACCTAGTTCCTCCTAAGGTTTTGGGCGAGCAAAAATCATCAACATCTTCTTCTTCTGATTTATCTAATTTGAACTCTCCGACTTCGTCAAACGCCACATCCTTTTCACAAGGTCAATCTCAATCCCAATCGCAACCGGCTGAGAAACCTAAACCAGTTAGGAAGTTCGGGTTCGGTCAGACCGCCGCTAGTGCACCTCCTCCGGAGCCTGAAACAAAGAAGTATGTCGATACCTATGATCCTAACAACAGTGATATTGCTAAGAAGTTTGCTGGTGCCAGAGGTATTAGTAGTGATGAATTTTTCGGGCGTAATGATGCTGCTGATAGCGATAAACAAAGACTTCAAGGATTCGCTAATGCTACTTCGATATCTTCAAGTAGTTACTTTGGAAGAGATGAAGAAGATTTGCCTGCTCAAGATGATGATTTGAGTGTTAGGGCCGCTGAATTGGCTCATAGAGTACAAAATATGGACATTGATGATGTCCAGACACTGCTTGAACAAGGTGCAAATAAACTCGGTGGTTTCCTTCGTCAGCATTTACGTTAAAGTCTGCATGATTGCGTTGTAAGATTGTATTTTATATTCTCATTAATATTCTGCTTTGTTTTTTTTTTGTTATTTTATACATATCAAGTCGTACAAAAATCAAAAGCTGTTGATTATACGTTCAGCTGTGAACTCTGGTGGTATCTATTAATAGAATATAAATATGTGTATGTTATTAAGCATGGTCATGAAAGAAAACCCACCTACCCAATTGGAATTGATTTGAATGCAACTACTGAATAATTTCCTAGATTCCAATACACGAACAATACAATATTGCTGTTTCAAGAGCTAAGCCTCGAATATTCCTATTAAACTCTCTGAGTTGAAATACACAGTTCCCCCGCAGGATTAGGGTACCTATTATTCCTTTAGTAACTTCTAGAGTATAGTCTTACAAACCACTACTGGCTTATTCAGACACCAACAATCTATAGAATTCTCTATGTTTATGTTTATATAGTCTTACTTAAGTGGATACTACTTGACAAGGTGGCCCCTCTACACAGGTCCCCCTACGTGTCCTGATAGGTCATGCTTCCCTTCTTTGCTAAAGTAACGTAACTTGCTCACAAGACGAAGAACGTCTCGTCTCTCTATGACAGACCTTTTTCTAGTCGATTTTTCCAACATAGTATCCCGCGTGGCATATGACCACAATTTCTTTTAGGTCGAGTTGATTTGTCATAATTCTGTACGATTACAAATGCAGAATATAATTGAGTACCTGAAAACGGATCCACTTTTAGTGACTTTTGTTTTTCATTATTACTAGGTAATCGAGACAGTCACCTGATCCATATTTTCCTTTGGACGAATTTAGAAAGTGTTCAAAAGGATCAATTGAGTTCGATGACTCTAAACTCCCTCGGTGGTGGGTTTTTCCCGGTTTAACCAGTATCTTATTATTAAGCGAGGTTTTACCGGGTCCTAGAGGTCTCAAACTTAGCGAGCAACTTTTTCGGAACATTTCATCGATTTCGAGTGTTATTTCTTACTGGAATAATGTTTTGAAACATTATTATTATTTCTCAGTTACTTATGAATTCACTCGTCGATACCGATTTCCGATCACTGATCCTGGTTTACGATATATCCCTGTGACGTTTGCACTGTGCAAGCTTAGGTCACAAACACCCTTCCTGTTGATTTGACTTTTACTAAGATCAACAAAACGAAACTGGTACAAAATATTCAGTTCCTGATGATACATGTTTCCTGAATATTAACAATTACTTTTCCCGCTTTCTTGTTACTTTACCAATTCCTTCTCCCCGTGTTGCGTCTTCTAGACTTCAGGAGTGAATTTGACTTCAGCAAGATGCTCCGTTTATGCAACAAAGAGGTTTTAACTTTTCGTGCAATTTACAGTGATAATAGTCTTGAATCAGGGAGTCTGAAACGAAGCTTTAGCGAGTTTTTTTTCTTTTTTTTTTTTTTTTCCCTACAAGCGTATCAAATTTCCTCCATATGAAAGCAGCACCAATGACGTCATTCACAGATCCAACGTTAATCTTCGGCGCACTTCTGCTCGGCTGTTATTTGTTTGCAATCTCTCTGCTACTCTCTGGACATATTACTGACAACTTGGTGCGTACCTTCATAATGTTCTTCACAGAAAGAAAGCTGTCATTAATGAACTTATTACCTAGAACGAGCTTTTTTTTCGTTTCACTATTTTCAGCGTTCAAAGACGTGTCAGTTTTTTGGAACTGATGTCGTTGTCTCCTTTTCGCGCTACTCAACTAAAGAGTTTATATCGTAAATCGAACACTCATCCTAGTGAGCAACTCTCTACTCCACATACTCTGTTCAAGCATGTTCATGAGATAGCTCTAGCGATTTTCTGGTTTATCTAGAAACGTTTCAAGATAGCAACTTGATTTCTAGAGTGTATGGGTTATGCTAGCGTTCCGGTATTATGGAACCCCTATTTGCTCATCAGAATAGGTTTTATTTGGATAATGAGACTTCCTGCATCACTGCTCTCCACTCCAACACCGATCATTCAGTCAAAACCAAATGGTTCCCAGGTTAATCATAGAGTCTCCGATTTTTCTTTATCTTCTTCCTCTCAGGATTCTTCCTCTCAGGATTCTTCCTCTCAGGATCTACAACTTCCTTCACAGCTGACTATATCTATGTCCCCATTAGTTGTTTTACCTATTGATTCTGGAGTTGATGAACCTATTCTTCTGCATCACATATGTCTTTGGCTTTACCACCCAAGTCTGCAGTAGATCCCCTATGGCTTTATCACATCAACTTATTCCAGAGTTTGAAGACAGATTGGATCCAGTACTCATAACCTAATTTAGTAATTGTCATCCTAAGAAAGGTTCGGAGAAAGCTGTTAATATAGACAAATCAACTTCTAATGCCTCTGAGAGTTCGTATCGTGATGTTATCGCAAGCGATCATGGCCTGAGTGCATATTCTATTCTCCATTCTCCGAATTCCGTACGGGACTCTTCTTTTTCTCCTCAGATGTTATCTACGGACGCTTATTTGTTCTACATCACCTATTATCGGAGAAAAGTCACGAATCGATCACTGCTCAAACTGTATTACCGGTTATACCTTACGGTCGTTCTTCGCATCTAGGGTCTAACTGTCAGCCAGTGCGCCCTACAAATTTGGAAGCTAACTATACTTTTGCTTCGAAAATTTCACCCAAATCTTATACTAAGGATATTGCAGTTACTGATCCTCCACCTTGTGTCTAAAGGAACTGATAACGTTTGATGTAGAAGTGGTCATCTTCGTAAGTGTATCCCTTATCCCCCCCACCACTGTGGAAACCCGGAACAATTGTTAAGGTTAGTGCCAATCAGTAAATTTAAGCATAACAATCATTGATGCCGATTGATAAGTCGGAGAATAGTTCTGTGCCGGAATTACCGCACTCCTTCCCCGGACCCTAACGATCCGTTTATTCCGAAATGATGTACTCCCTGCACAATCCTCTTTTAATTCCCGAGGTCCTCATCTTGATCTTTCCGATCCAGAGGAATTTTGTGTTGTTGTTGTTTTTTTTTGTTTTTTTTGAGCAAAATTAACGGGTGAAGAGCGGTTAGCTACCCGCATGCTCATACATGATCAGAAAAAGTCCTTCGAAAGTTACGAAACGGTTACCTAAGTCTGACTGTCGTGAAGTCAAGAAAGTGGGTGTCTTATATGACTTGTCGGAGAATACTTTGTCTGATTCCGATGTTTTTGAAATACGATTATCTTCAACCTTTTTGCTAAGGCACTAGTGCATCATGGACTTGATATACCCGCAGAGGAAACTTCTTCTGTTTCTACTCCCTCGGTATTGTCGACGGACGATACTGTCTCTAGTAACGAAACAGATGATGAGTTTCCACTTTGCACTGTTCAGTGTTCTTGATCACATGGTTAAATCTATAACTCCACTATCATCTATTCAACAAGATGACGAAGTCTTTAACCTCTACTCGGAAGATACCACTTTCTTTTTTCAGTGTTATACACACTTTTCGGAGAACTTTTCTCTGTTGCTATCGAGCGTAGTTTCGTGTGTGTGTGTGTGTTACATACGATTGCTGTGGTTTTTTTACATTAGACTTGTGGTCCTTAAGATGTTTCCACAGCATTTTTTTTTCTATAGTCTCATATGTACTTTTACTTGCGCTCTATAAAACTAAACATAAGTATACCTAAGATTACCTTAACTATTTTGCCGACCTGATCTTTCTGTTACTGTTACGTCAATGCCTGTAGTGACGGCAGTGCAGTACTTGAACAACCCCCTACTACTTATTTACAAACATGCGATAAAAGAATTATATACTGTGCATTTATCCAAAAAAAATAAATAAAATAAATGCATGATTACTTGTTATAGTGAACAGAATATATGCTTTATTTACTTAAATAGGATATGTGGACACCATACATACCCTAACCCTGAACTCCACTATTGAATTACGTCATAACTGCACCACAATGACGTAATAAGGAACCACCACAGCAACAAAACAAACTTGTACATTTAATACATTTATACTGATTTTACAATACACCAGCCTCCTTAAAAGCATTCTCTAAGTCCTCGATCAAATCTTTAGGGTTCTCAATTCCAACACAAATGCGGATAATATCATCATGGAAACCACGCTCAGCTCTGGTTTTAGCATCAATAGAAGCATGTGACATCTTACAAGGAAGAGAGATCAAGGAATTGACTGCACCGAAACTAACGCTGATTTTGAATAATTTGGTGGCGTTTATAATTTTTTCAGAAACTTGAACATCATGAGTTCTAATACTTAAAACAGCACCGGGTCCCTTAGTGCTGCGTTTGTGGATTTCGTAACCAGGGTGGTCTTCAAAATTAGGGAAGAAAACTTCAAGCTTCTTTCCCTTGAAGTGAGGAACAACACTCTTCAAGTAGTCAGCGATTTTAATAGCATTTTGCTCTTGTTTCTCGAATCTCAAACTTAAAGTCTTCAAACCTTTCAACAATTGCATACTGTCAAAGGGTGACATGCCGTAACCGCTCATATTAATAATCGCGAAGATTTGCTTACTAAGCTCCTCATTAGGAAGGGCAATAACACCACCCATTAAATCGTGATGGCCACTAAGGTACTTAGTAGCACTTTCATACCAAATATCAGCACCGAGTTCAAACGGGTTCATATTGATAGGGCTCATCATAGTGTTGTCAACAACAACTAAAGCATTGGTGGCCTTCTGTTTAACCACCTTGGAAATGGCTGCAATGTCGCAAATCTGGATTCCAGGGTTTGTGGGACTTTCCAAAAGAACAATTTTGGTTTGAATGTTCAACACTTTGCTGACCTCATCGATATTGGTAGTATCCACATGGTGAACTGTGTGGCCCTGTTTATTCTTTAAATAACCAAGGAGTCTGCTTGAACCACCGTATAAATCGAGGCCTGCAACAATTTCATTTTCAGGCTCAAGTAAACGACAGATTACGTCAAGGGCAGACATACCTGTGGAAACCACATAAGCAGCATGGGCATTACCCATTAACTTAGCGAGATGGTTCTCGAGTACTTTACGAGTTGGGTTTCCACTGCGGGTATAATCAAACTCACCATGTGAGTCTAAGTCAGCCTGATGGAAAGTGGCGGTCTGGTAAAGAGGGGGGTTAGCGGAATGGTACTTGTCGTGGAATTCGACGTTGACAATTTCAGTGTCTAATTCGTACATTTTTACTCTGGATTACTGTTACTACTATTATAACGGGTTTGGACTGTAGGTTGGGAGAATAGCTGTGAACACGATTGCGTGATTTCAGGTGCTATGGTGTGATTTGCGTGGGAAAAGAGTAATAAAAAAATGATGACTTATATACTTGGTATCTTATGTAATGGCTTTTTTTTAAAAAAGTCGTAGCCGTAGAGTCATACTCAAACCCAACCCAACAGTAATAGTGATAGTAAGCAAAAGATAAGGCACCACTTATCTGTCCAGGGTAGGGGTTCAGTAAACATAATTACCCCTCATTCCTCGTTAGTAGGTCTAAATTAGTTACTCGGTTCTCGTTAAACATTAGTTTAGTTTAGTTTAGTTTAGTTTAGTTTAGTTTAGTTTAGTTTATATAGCCTTAGAATTATGGAATGCTTGTTTGAAATCATCAAGTAAATCTTGTTGGTTTTCAATACCAACGCAAACACGCACGATGTCTGCATGCAGCCCACGCTCTTCCCGAGTCTTAGCGTCAATTGACGCATGAGACATTTGACCCGGTAAAGAGATAAGACTGTTAGTAGCACCTAAACTAACGCCGATCTTAAAAATTTTCAATTCGTTTAAAATTCGTTTTGATGTGTCTAAGTCACCTGTTCTAAAACTGAAAACCGCGCCTGGTCCCTTGGCGTACTTGGCGTGAATGTCGTAACCAGGGTGTGATTTCAAACCAGGATAGAAGATTTCTAGCTTTGGTCCCTTAAATTGAGGTTTCAATGTCTCTAAATACTCTGTAATTGCAATAGTGTTGGCCTGCTGTTTCTCGTATCTAATCTCTAAAGTCTTGATTCCCTTCAATAACAACCAGCTATCCATTGGGTTCAAACCGTACCCAAATAAACCAATGTGGTCATCAATAGTTTTCGAAATCTTCGGGTCTTTAACGGCAATGACTCCGGCAAGAAGATCATGATGACCACTTAGATATTTAGTGGCGCTCTCCACCCAGATATCCGCGCCAACTGCTAACGGGTTGGCATTTAAAGGTGACAGCATGGTGTTATCCACAGCAAAAAGAGCCTGGGGTGCCTTCTCTTTAGTTAGTTTAGCAATGGCTTCAATGTCGCTTACTTTCAGTAACGGGTTGGTTGGAGTCTCGACGAACACAAGTTTGGTTTGGGGAGTTATGGCAGCCTCAATTTCACTTAATTTGTTGGTATTAACTTGATGAACATGAATATTTAATTGATTGTGGTAGTACTGTAATAGTTTGTTGGTTCCTCCGTAGAGATCGTTACCAGCGATGATTTCATCACCTGGTTTTAATAGCTTGACCACCAGGTCAATGGCAGACATGCCTGATGAAACAGCGTATGCACGATGAGCGCCTTTGAATAACTTCGAGAGGTGATCATCTAGAATGGTTCTGGTAGGATTATGCATCCGAGTGTAGAGATAACCACCGTCATCATCTATGGACGCCCGGTGGTACGTGGACGTGAGGTAGAGGGGGGGGACCGCGGAATGGTAGGAATCATGGAAGTCAATTGATACTAAATCTGTGTCGAACTGTGTCATATGTACTATTTATTGTCACCGGCACGCTCGTTATATAGTTGTTTAATTTTGAAATACCTCGTGGAAATGGTGTGATAGGGTTAGGACTTGCAGCCTGGAAAACCGTTGCGAGAATACGTGTTGCTGTTGCTCGTAATTTAAGTTTCAATGCTTTATTAAAAAAAAACATTCAATTGTTATATGGAATTATTATGATACAATAATTAAGACTAAATTTCACTTTCGAGAGCTTTCAATCACATGCACTAGTACTTTTTTTGCGGTGACATAGTCACCTACTACAGTGCCAATCTAGGGCTATGCATCATTTAGAAATTGAATGACGTGTGGACTGTATTATGTAATAATGTTTTGATGACCTCATCCTCTCTCAACTTCTCATCCACTAATTGGGAACCCCGACGGTAATACGAAAGAGTCGTCGGCTCAATTTGAAGCAAAGATGAATCTTAAATGTTAAAACTGAGTTATTGAGTTAGATACGTTTTAGTTACAGCAGAGCCACTTCAATATTTGCGAGTATCACCAAGTTGGGCAGCACAACATCATACCTCACGACCTCACTGTGGTCCTAAATTACACGGTCTGAGTACTTTTGCATACTAAAATTCACCTATTTTTTTTGTTACATATTGTTCGTTGCCGGCGATTATGATATTTACAACATTCTAATTCTAATTTTTCGGAGTCGCATACCCACATCCTTACAACATTAGCGACCTCTAAGCTCGGACATGATTGGACCATATTGTTGATATTGTAATTACAACCAGCGCTGACAAATGGCTGAGAGCCCCTGGGATACTACTGAGGTGTCCTCATCCACATCGCTAAAAACATCAACACCTCTTGAGGTTGCATATGATTGGTCTATTTTTGTTGGTTGTGTAATCACTATGAAGCTGAATAATTGCTGATAAATCGACTTGGACCTAGAAAGTGTCGACGCTCACACTCCGAAAAACGTGAACATTTCCTGTGCTTGCATTTTATTGGTCCAATTTTTGATCGCGTAATCAATACCAAGATGAGTAAGCGCTGATGAATCCCATTGGATTTCGAAAGGGTCGACACTCACATCCCAAAAGCCATCAACATTTCCTGTGCTTGCATTTGATTGGCCGGTTTTGTTGATTGCGTAATTGCTGCGAAGCTGAGTAATTGCTGATAAATCCAAATGGACCTGGAAAGTGTCGACACTCACGTCCCAAAAAACATCAACATTTCCTGTGCTTGCATTTGATTGGTCCATTTTTCCTGGTTGTGTAATCAGTATAAGGCTGAGTAATTGCTGATAAATTACATTTGACCATGTCGACACTCACATCCCAAAAAACATCAACACCTCCTGAGGTTGCATATGATTGGTCGGTTCTGTTGATTGCGTAATCGCTATGAAGCTGAATAATTGCTGATAAATCCAAATGGACCTGGATAATGTCGACACTCACATCCCAAAAAACATCAACATCTTCAGGACTTGCATTTGATTGGTCCACTTTTTGATTGCGTAATCTCTGTGAAGCTGAGTAATTGCTGATAAATCACATTTGACCTGGATAATGTCGACACTCACATCCCAAAAAACATCAACACCTCCTGAGGTTGCATATGATTGGTCGGTTTTGTTGATTGCGTAATCACTATGAAGCTGAATAATTGCTGATAAATCCAAATGGAGCTGGAAAGTGTCGACGCTCACACTCAGAAAAACATTAACATTTCCTGTGCTTGCATTTGATTGGTCCATTTTTTTGATCGCGTAATCAATACCAATATGAGTAAGCGCTGATGAATCCCATTGGATTTCGAAAGGGTCGACACTCACATCCCAAAAAACATCAACATTTCCTGTGCTTGCATTTGATTGGCCGGTTTTGTTGATTGTGTAATCAGTACCAAGATGAGTAATTGCTGATAAACCACGTTAGCTCAGAGAATCGTCAACAAACACATCCCAAAAAACTTCAGCATCTTCAGAACTTGTACGTGATTGGTCCAATTGTTTGATGATGTAATGTATGTCAGTGATGACAAATTTCAGAAAAATGATCACATGCGCATCCTAAAAAAGCGTAAGCATTCTCCAATGACTAATACATTTACGGGCGTATGGTCGGCTTTCTAGTAAATAAACCTGTAAATCTGGCAGTGAGGTCTATTAATTCTGACCGCATTTTATTAAATATAACTAGAAGTTCAATTACGCTATATCTGTTCCCAGTTTTCCTTGGTTGATGTATTTTATTAAATTTGCGAAAAAACGCCGAAATATTCCTATAATTGCGCAATGACACGTGCAACTGCGTATTTTTTTGACCTATTTCTTTACTATTGCACAATGTCATGTGAAATTGCGTGTATTTTAGGTCCATTCGTCTATTATCGCCTAATGTCACGTGTATTTGTGTTATATTTTGACTAATCCTCATAATAATTTTCAGTTATACATAATTTTGGAACGGGCTAACATCTATTGAAGTCTATATTGTGTCCGTCCAAAACCTTGTAAATAGTAATGAAATACCTAATGTTTTGAATATTCCTTTTTGTTTAGAATAGTGTTAAATGTGTTTTAGTTGGTCCTGACTAAGCCAAGTTTGTTTGTGGAGACAAATAAACATCACGAAATTGAAACCAATTATGCTGTCTCATAACAATAAATAGATTTGTATGATTACTTTTGAAGGAATCGTATTAATTTCGAGAAATTTCTCTCATAAGCATCTCAGTGAACTGTAGAACTCTCACGACGTATAAGCTCATGCTGGTAACACCGCAATATCCGCACAACAGCTTACTATCCTTCTCGTATCGTAAAACAAATAGTGTTTACTCCTTTTTTATAAATTCGTCTTTCTTATATGTACTTTCAATTTGTTACAATTTGCTAGCTACGAATCATCTCGTCCTGATACAGGACACACCACGTACTCATTTTTCACTAAGAAGTAATACAGAACAATAGTTACTTGACAATTTACTCCTAGAAATTATAAAGAAAACATAGATAAATATATATATATACATATTCGACTCCACTTTTTTTTGAATTCTCAAAGTTTCAGGGGGATCGCGAGCATCGATAAACGCTACTAACGCTGTATATGCTTATTAAATTTGTGGTAGTATTTCCTATATGATTAATCATATGATATTGTCAACACAACCACCAACAATTTGGATTTGTCAGAATGTCTCCACACTGAATTTCCCCACTAACTCGTTACCACAGAATCACGGTCTAAAAGGTTGCTTGCGGTGTCGAATCGTGATGAAGTGTTTGTTAAACATGTTCTATTTCTATTGATCGATTCAAACGCCTACTATGAGTTTCCGTTCTCGAAAGTAATCGAGCGATGTGGACACGCTAGGATACCGGACTTCGAAGTGGAATCTCAATGAGATTTGGGCATTTCTTCATCAATAACTGATTTTGCACATCCGTTTGATGTATCTGGCCGATTTTCGGTGTCTTTTTTTTTGCGTTTTGGGAAAAAGTTACCACAGTGGATTCGTCCTCAACTTCAGTATACTTTGATGTATCACATATGTTCTGTGGTGCCGAAAACGAGAAATTTCATCACAGTTATAAAGCTGTCGTATTTAGTACGTTCTTATCGTTCTTTTTTTTTCGAATAATTTTTGGTTTTTGTTTTTGTGTGGTAACGATAACGAGTTACGTCCTATCTGTCATTTGAGATCCTGAACTGGATAACAATTTTGACTTCGGAATATTCGTTGGATTTTGCGTCAGATTAAACGAAAATAATGCTGGTTAAGATACTTTAGAACTCCGACATTCGAGAATAGATCTCATGTTTCCTCCTGTTTGCTTATTCTTTCAAATGTGCAATGAATTCGCACACATGAGAGAATGAAAACTGAGTACTATTTTGTTTTTTGCATTCATTAGTGTTCTCATTCAATTCTTTTTGAGTTCGTTTGCCGGTGATTAAGTGGTTTTGATCATTACTTGTGTCTAATGAACTCTCTGCCGCACTCTCCGTCTCTGCCGTTCGCTTTCACTCGTGTACAAAATACTTTGCATAAGTTGCTCTGGTCTGTATTTGTATCAGTGTTCTGCTTGAACCATTTGAGAAGTTTATTGTTTTGACATCTAGAATCGAATGTTATCGGTGGTTTCTTGAAGTTAATGTCGCGGTATGCCTCTGCTATACCTAATTGACACTCTTAAACTCTGAAATTGATGAAGTTGGATGTGTTATTGTGATAATTTTTTTTAATCGGATGTTCTGTTTTGTGTAGATCTTACTGTTCTATCGTTATTCGACAAGGGAATATGTCAGTACCTTTGTTGCGTGACCTATGTTTCCCTTGAATAGTGAGATTTGGATGAAAACCATAATATTCTAAACTCAGTATTTTACAAACTGTTCAGTATGCCGTTTTATGTTGCAATTTGTGGTTTATTTTACTTGAATTCATCGAATTTTTGATCGATCTTGGTTATAATGCACTATAACTACTTTTTACATGTCCTATTTTCTATGGCTATATTTACTGTTTTTGACTGACATGCAGCGTGGTAACCCAAATGCATTTGCCTGTAAAAACTGATTTTGAATCTATACTTATGTCAAGGTTAACCTATCTTACTATATGAACTACCTATATCGTGCTTACTGATATAGTGGATTATATAGGAAACTACTAGGAAATCGCATGAAGATTGCAAGAGAGAACAGAAATGCTAAAGTAATGCTATACTAAATGAAAGTTCCAAAGTATTTCATCATATTCCTAGTACATTTTTCTTAAAAAACAATCTGGAATAAGCTGAAATTCAGAGGAATCTTTTCACCAACGTTGTTCTTTTTTTTTTTTTTTTTTTTCCATGACTTTAATTGACGTTTCGATTCTCTTGATTTGACTAGTTCATGGATAAACATACTCTCACAATAATCATCGACACCTAAGGATTTCCTATCTAAACTCACACATCCGATGAATACACTGATGAATATTTGGCCAGTAAAACTCTGGTTTTGTACTGTACTGTGAATGCATGTACACACATTCACGCACACATGTACTTTCAGTTAGTGGGAGGGAACACTCGTAAACCTCATGGAAAACTACAAAAATAAAAACCTTAGTTTTGTTAGTAACTATCTTAACGTATTTTCAGTCACTATGCGAATACTTTCGACACTAGATGACTGTAATTTCGGTTATACTTACCGGGGATGGTCTCTAGCAACTCGGTATGAGAACTAAAACGTAAATGCGACAGACTGGTCACACATTCTCCTTAGAAACCAATTATAACTAGTTTCAACAGCGTTGGCAACTAGCGCTCAATATCCGTTCAAGTCAAGGTATAAACAACTCAGGAAATGAAGGGGATAATGAAGAAACTTGGGCTCCATTGGGCCCTTTATATATCTGAATATTCAACCTAACCCGCATGCAATGATTAATTGCATGAGATTATGCGTCCGATGAGCGTCCGATAAGAACTTTTTTGAGTGTTTTTTTGAATATCTCGATGGAAGCGCCTGACAGGGTCAATGGCTAATATATGCATTAGTACCAATTATTTGACAATGTTTAAACCTTTTTATAATTGTCTAAACCCATCAGAACCATTTTTAAAGTAGCATTTAGGCTTCCAAACAACAGCGCTGTAGTATTCTTATCCCCAACGGTCGGACATTATTATGACGTCATTACACATTTCAATATTGGGCGGATGTAAACAAACTAAACCAACATAAACTTGAGGAGCAATTGCAGGTTTTTGGAGAGCGAATGGTGGTTATATTGAAATTAGATATAAACCTGGCTGATTAAACTATATAAATAATAGGTTTGCAATTGAAATGCGCTTGTTTCCACCACGAATGACATGGCAAATGGTGGTTTTCGAAGTAGTTTTGAGAGTACAGCTTCAATAAATTCAATATAAGGAATTATTTTTTTAATAGCTAGTATAAAAGAATTAAATATTGAGGTTTCTATTTCGGCTCTTAGTTTTACATTTTTCCTTTTTACTATATCGTTCTAGTATAACAGTTATTTAACCAACACAGCTATACTGTACTGTCTAACCAAATTCTAGAAATTCTTATTGTATTATTCCTCTATTTAAACCTATCTTTTCGTTTATTGCTAGGTTTGAAAGGGGAAAGTCTTCATTTCTTTCCTGTTAGTGAATATATTTAAGGGTAAACAACCGATAGCATACCCCAGAACAGCATTGTTATCCCCTAAAAAAGCATTCAAATATCAATAATTACAACATTCAGTTTAAATTTATGGAATATTTTCTATATGAAAGCAGTCTACAACTACATTCCTTAGACATACAAAGCACCAATGCGTTTGTAAACGACCTACACATTCAGTCCACAGTGTGTGTTCTATTGGACTGTTTAATTTTATTCTGGATATAAAATCTGTATATCGAAGCCATTATATACGTTTTCTATAGCATTACAGAAGCCCTAATCGTTTACTACGGATGGTAAAGTCTCCTCAAATTTATACTCCATGTTGTTACTCAATCAATGATGATGACGTACCACAGTGGGCCCCGTCCTATCTTAACTTCACGCCATCATTGTCCCACACACTAAGATATCTACGACGTCTATACATCTCATAATTTTCACCATTAAGACCAAAAACAAGCCGAATACATCTGAACTAAAATTTATTTCTTGATCTACTCTATATTATGGGCCGCGGCTTGATTTCCAATTCATCAGTACTAGGATATCACGTGGTCTGAATGATCGTACATGATTATAAATACATATGATTTGAATCTCAGCGCGGATGTGGTATCCCATAGGGGTCCCCATAGGGGGGGTCCCCACATGCGAAGAATATCAAGAAATCTCAATTCTTTTAAAATTTATCAGAAGTATTACGAGTATATGAAAAGTCTTCTCACGAGAAACTAACCTCTGTACTGATCATCTTTCATGTTTAAAACACGATTTAAATTGACGACCATAACCCGTTAACGCCCACGTGATGAGACTAATCCCACCCGATTACAAATCATTTACTGTTACAATTACAACATGTGTGGTATTGATAGGTGCGCACTGTGAGATTGAGGTACCGAATATTGTACTTTTGCTGAAAGTTCTAGGTACTCAAACTGCATTTAAGCCATTCTAATTATTCTAAACTGTTATCCTCGTGATTTCTATGCTTCAATGTCTTCATTATCACCATGACCGCCATAATTGGTGGTGGATGGATGCACAATATACTTCGAGAGAGTATGAGAGATTCAAGAATTGGGTGCTTTTTATAACTCAAGCCCTCGAATTTGAATTAGCAACGATAGTGGAATGAAATGCTATGCTTTTTATCTTCTATACCTCTGAGTTTTGAAGAAATAACAATTGAAGTGAAGTTGTTTGTGCTAATGACCTGTGGGTAAACTCACAGCGCGCTACGCTAAAAAGAGGATACTTCAATTGCTAAATGTTCCTTTTGTACCATTAGGTTGTATACAGAGCGTACGAGGATAATTTTTGTTACTGTGGAAACCCATGTGTGTGCGTTAGTCCATGTCTATTAGCGCTAATGCAACATAACTGAAGCCAATTGCCAGTCGCTCGTCGCCAGTTACAGTACTCTTTGCTGTAAAAGAGGTTCAAAAATACTACTTGAGAATGATTAATTGACACACTCCTTGATTGGCATCTTTATACTTTCCTGATAAACACATGCCGATGTTTTAGAGGACTGAGGGTTCCTGTCATCTACGTTTCGAGTAATTGAAGTCGTATTATCGGCGGTGCTTTCAAACTGAAAACAGGGTACATTTTACTACGATAGGAAAACCAAGAACCCTTGTTTCACTCTCTGGATGTTATCATTGGACTCTGATTCATGACCCACTTCCATGTATGACAAGGTTCATATAAAGGGGATCAAGAATGCAACAATAGCTGTCAGTAATGCATGATAGCAGTTAAACACCGAGATAAACTTAAAGAAAGGAAACTCTCGCTCATAGATTAAAGATTGTCCAGTTTACTTGTTCTCCATCATATGCATTCATTCGTAGTCATTCACCCACTTTGAATACGAAGCTATGATAACACACCAGTCAGGAACACGGCAATGACTGAACCCTCTAAATAGAGTTATAGGAGAGGATGAATAAAACACCTTCAACTGTTCATGCAATCTCTAATGATCAACAGGAAGTGTTTTCCACTAAGTTGCAGGGGTCTTGCAGGGGGTAGTACACGTCAAAGTCGTCATGAGGCTTGTTAAATCGACCATATTTATCTATTAGAGGTTATATAATTTTGGAAATAAAGTAAGTAAGACACGTTTAATCGAAAATTAAACTCTGTAAGGTTGAAGTACGTACTAGAGACATTGCCATCTGATAAGTCAACTGCGACAGAAAGGTACACAAATACCCCCTCGACTGCAATCAAACTGAAACATATAAACAAAAGTATCAATAATAAAATATAAGAAACAAAACTAAAGACGATATGACGACTGGAATGGCCAATACTATCTGTATCAGGACACGGGAACTTGACGAAAAAAAAATAAATAGACAAAAAAAGACAAACTAGAGGAAATAAACCATGCATATGAACACTATTAGTTAGAAATACATGAATACATAGTTATTTACTCCATTTCTGTTCTTCTTGACTTCAATATTCTCAATCCATTTTGGGGTTACCCTGACGGATCAAAAATGTGATGAAAGTTTTAAAAGCGAGCTAGAGCCAAAAATAACACACTGCGCAACTAACTGAAGTCAACTGATTCAGAAAAATACAAAAGTTCACGGAAATACGCAGATCCTGAGAAAACTTCTCAAATTTTTTTGAAAAATTTCAGATTTCAAAAACACTAAAAATTGGTGAAAAAAAAGGTCATACAGTCCGAAAAACTAGCTTAAATGAATATTTGAGAAAAGATACACATAAAATTGCTAAAATTGGACTCTCAAAACGCTTTTAAAAAATCATGAAATTTTTGTGCTCTCACCGTAACGTGTAACTTTTTGGCGACGTGATACGGCTAAAAACCACATGATACGGCTAATTAATAATAAAACCACCATTATTATAAATCAACGCTTAATAATCAGTGAAAAATTTATTGACCAATCAGAGGCCAGGAATTGCTGAGTCAGAGCAATGCGGACGATTTTATTTTATCAAAATAAACAGGTTCATAATTCAAAAAATTGAAAAATTTTCAATTTTTTGGCTACATGATACGGCTAAAAGCTACGTGATACGGTTAGAGCAAGATTTTACGTAAGCTGAGCAACCCTAAACCTTGAATTAATAAGCAAGATGACTAAGATTTCTGACTAAGTTCTGACAAATATTGATTATTCAGCTTAATAATCTCAAGAATTAGTAAGCGAGATCTGGACCTAACCCTGGAATTTATAAGCAACACCGTTTTCTGATTACAAAGCATGATTATTCAGCTTATTAATCTCAAAACCTTAGTAATCAAGAAATCTGATGAGTCAGCAAAAATATGCGGTATCCGCAAATAAATTCTAAATACTGGCTTTAGAGCTATTTTATTCACAAATTTAAATAACCTTTTATTTAATAAGTTCAGTATTAGCATTTTTAAACCGTTCATTTATCTCAATCGCTCTTAATTTCAGCTTAAAGTTTCTTTGTCAGGCGCGTGCATTGACCCTATAAACCAATTTCCACTAGTTGGTTGTGAAAATTTCAAAAGCTTCCGATCTATTTAATCTTTTGTATAGCAACAATATATTCACTTTTACGGAGAGTTATTGAAAAAATGCGGTCATTCGTCAGTTTTATTCATAATTTTTTCGGTCTACTACTGATAAGATTGTTTAGCGTTGATGAAATAGATAAGATTTGCTATCATGCTGAGGGTAGATCTATCTAGGAGGATAAATGAAACTTCTTCTTGGAGCTTCAGAACAGGCTGATTTAAATCTTCGAAGCTTTTATTTACAATCTGATGGGTTTTGGTAGTTTTTCCTTAGACTCAACAGTTGTATCTTTGGTTTAAGTGATAATTCATCTACCCTGCACCTTACCCTGGTAATGCATGTGTGCATGTTGACACAGTGTATTCCTATATTAATTTTTGAGGGATTAGAGTATTCTGGCTTTGTAGCTATCTTTAGTGTGTGAAATAAGCTCGTTTAAACCGAATTTACATTTGTAGTCAGTTTTTCTATATTACCCCATTCAGATGATCCACTTTTATACGCGGTTCACGTTGTTACATACCGCGAAAGACCCATGCATGGTGAGAAAAGAGTTCAGTCATAAACAGATTTATATATTGGTTAATTCGATTAAAGTTGAATAGAATTAAAAAAAAACGTTATTACAGGTATCATCGATCAGAGACTCAGTTTTGAGGCACTGTAAGTATGTAGATGATGATAATACACAAACAACAACCTCAAGAATGCGTGTTCTGCGCACACAATAGTTTCGGTGTTCGAAGCGTAATTCAATTGAAAAAGGCACATATTAGACATGAAAGTTGTATTGTCCACATTTGGAATGATAATTCTTTCATTTGTGGTTTGCATTCGAGGGTGTCGGTTTCGAGTCTGCCTTGGAGGTAGCAGTAGTAGAAGTACGCGATCCAGAAGCAGATTTCGGTCCAGTCTTGTTCCTACTCTTCTGATTCGCATTCGGTTCAGCATTGCCTTTGTTGGTATTCCCCTTCGATCGTCTGGATGTTTTGCTTCTCTGATTCGATTTGGTCTGAGTCTCCGAACTATTCGAAGACGATTTAGCAGCATTCGAAGAGTTCTGAGCATTGATCGCACCAGGGTGGCCTTTTGTAGTACCGCTGTCATTTGCCTTTTGACTTGTTGAAGTCACTCTCTTCGGTTGAGACTTTTTAGCAACTGAGCTGGAGCCTTCATTTTGGGACGACTTGGCAGTAGCAGTATTTGACTTACTGTCCTCTCGAACCTCTGACGAGGCATAAGAACGCGCCGCATTAGGTCTACCCGTTCGTTTAGTAGTAGTACCATTTTTCTTCGCACTACTAGTTGATTTACCACGTGCGGTTCCATGATTGTTGTTACTTTGAGAGTTTGCTTGTGAGCGCTCAGAAGCTGCAGATTTTGACTTAGATTTGGATCGCTTGTCAGAGTTTACCACCTGAGTGTCAGGCTTCGTCTTCCTGGTATTTGTTGAATGTTTTCCAGACTTACTTGAGTCTGAAGTGACCCTATCGCTTCGTCTATGTTCACTGGCAGAGTTGTCTTGCTTGTTTGTCGAGCGAGATGCAGTGGGTTTGACCTTATCAGCTTTAGTAGCTCTCTCCTCTTTGTCGGTTGTTTGTGACTTTTTGGCAGCTGCTTTAATCTTGCGGGCAGCAGTCATCACCATTTTCGCAATTTCACCTTTAGGGATACGAAGCTGTAGAGCGCTCGGATTGCTTTGATTCGAATCCCTTAACTCACCCATCAGTTTTGGGATACCATCAGATTCTGTCAGTTCATCTAGGAACCCATCAGGACAATGAGCACTCAAAAGTTCTTTAATGATAGATTCTACCTCTGGAACACTAAGATCAACAAGTTCTTCGTGATTTTCGGCATTAGATAAATTGGGGTCACGAGCATTTCCAGCTCTCTTCGTCGCATAACAGTGAAACTCCTCACGCAAGAGAGAAAACATAGAGTGGAAGCCGCTAATTGAACCATTATCAGCAGAAGATGAGTTGTTTTCAGAAGCGCCGTTCTTTCCGGACGAGTTGCCAGCATATGATTTTTTAGGAGCCTCTTTGCCTTTGTTCTGACTGGTAGCTTTCGCGGAAGGTGGTTGATCTCTTGGTTGAACGGATGGGGCGCGTGAATCCTTCGTGCTTTGGGAGGTCGAAGCAACAGTGGCTGTACTCTGATCACTTGCATCATTTGAATCATTTTGATCTTGCTGGTCATTGTGGTCATCTTGATCCTTTTGATCCTTTTGATCTTTTTTAGCTGAACCTGTTTTGGTCGTCTTGGTAGACTTCTCAGCAGATTTAGAGCTAGTAGAAGCACCCTTTCGAATTGTGGCAGTGGTTTTCTGATCATCAGACGCATTTTGCTGCTCACACATTTTCGAAACAATAGTTGGGACAGTCTTAACAAACCAGTCTTGTACATCATAAAGATTTGTGAAACCCGGGTACTGATTGAAGAATGCTTCTCTTGCTAAGGCAGCGGTTTCAGGGTATTTTCGCTCGTGTGCACCAATAATCCACAATGGAACTACACAGTTCAAAAGTTTAAGTTGAACAGCAGGGTGAAAACTGACATCAAACTTATCCTTGAACTTACCCATGTACGTGTAAAAAGTTTCGGTACGCCTTCTACGTTTCAAGTAAAGTGCGAAGTTGTAAGAAACAAGATGTGGCCCCAGCAACAAATGTTTCAAACGGGACAATAACGGCAAGAAAAGTTTAAGATGTTCACCTTTCAATTGGACATTCAACTGCTTCCAAAGTCGACCAGTGACTTTGATTTTGAGGACGTTTGATGCCAACTTCAAAGACTTCAAAGAATCATCACTGAACTTATTCGAGTATGATTCAGGCTCCCTGAAAATCAAAGGAAGCAACTGGAACTCAGAAATGATTTCATAAATGTTCCATATCCACTCAGATAGAACACTAGTTGCATTGAACTTAGGAATAGCCATCAAGGCATTTGGCAGATCCTTATCCTCGTCAGAATTTCTAAAAATATCCTGAACAAGTTCTACTTGCTTGTCGACATCAATAGATTCGAGTATGCTAGTAGAATATGTGTCATTAAAAAAATGCTCAATCTCCTCTGGAGACCATTTATCGGGATTGACCAATCGCTTGAACACATTTGAGGATTCTTCAGGGCTTATGAGCTTCTTACCTTCGCGTTTGAGTGCACCAGCCAAAGCACTCATCGCTTCGGATTCACTATCGCCATCACTATCACTGTCGCTTTCTATGTTAGTAGCCTCGTTTGGACGACGACGTTCATCGTTTCCGTTTCCGTTTCCGTTTCCGTTTCCGTTTCCATTTTCAGCACTTGCACTTGAGCTATCACTATCAACTTCAGCCTTCCTAAAGGCTGGAGCATGTTGATTAAAGCTCGTGAAAACGTTTTTGAACTGGAACCTAGGTCGAGTGCTCGTTTGAGGCGTGGGAAGTGTTGAGAACTCATCGTCAGCTTCTAAAGAGCGGTCAAGTCTCGCGTGTTCCTGAGCTGAGGATGCTTGACTTGACAGACTACCATTAGCAGCACCATTAATGGCACCATTAGTAGCATAATTAGGTCTGATAAACGAGTGAGGATTCGCAAGCGTAGTCTGCAAATAACCACCAGTAGAAGCAAACGAATCAGAGAGACCATGAGATAAGTCATGAGACATCAAATCCATGTTCGATTGCTGGGGACTAGCAATTCCGGTTTGACTGGGAGTTTGTGGAGTTGTGGACAAAAAGGGCGACGTAATACGGTTGATCTGGTTAGGAGATACGAAGGGTCGGCCGCCTAAACGTGGACTCATTTGAGATCTCATTTGAGGTGTCATCTGAATTCCCCCGTGTGGTCCCATTTGCGGTCCAATTTGGGGACCCGTTTGGGAACCCATTTGGGAACCTAACTGTGGATTCATGTGTGGTCCCACCTGAGGTCCAAATTGTGGTCCCATTTGTGGGTTCATATGAGGTCCCAACTGTGGTCCCAACTGTGGTCCCATCTGTGGTCCCATCTGTGAACCCCCTTGCGGACCTACAGCCGGTGCAACTTGAGGTATCATATGTGGACCCTGTGGACCCTGTGGTCCCAAGGGTAAGGGCCCGCCAGTACCATGCATTGTTCCCAATAGCCCCATTCCACCGAGATGATTATTATTAGGAAACGACGCCCCCTGGGTAACAGATGAGGAATTCCCCGAATTCGTGCTACTTACAGAGCCCTTGTGTGCATTTTTAACAGGGTTCAATATCTCCGAACTAGACACACGACTAAGCTGTTCTAATTCAGATTCAGAGGCGCTATTCCCAACCAGCGACTCCTTCAAATTATCCGGTAAGTACTGCTTCATTGGCTGCCGTGATGTGGTGCTCCATGAGGAGCCCTTGTGCTGGGGCAAGGCAACATTGAAGAGGTGTGACCCGGTTTGTAATGGGACTGAAGGATGAGTTTGGGAAGGTTTAAAAGCGTCGTAATTGATCGTTTTCTTAGGGGACTTTGGTGTGGTTAACCATGACTGGTCACTGGTTGAACCGCTGCCCTTCGGCACTGACCAGCCGTTTATATCTGGCGCTTCCGACTTTGCCTGAGTGGGTGAGAGATTTTCAGTGCTTGATAGCAAGCTTTCCGATCCGTCTATGAGGTTTTGTTTACGGTCATTTATTTGCCCTTCTATTTCTGGTGTAGAAATTTTTGAAGTTTGGGGGGGGGGCATTTAGTTAGGCTTCCGCTTTGAGTACAAATATTTTAATAATTGTAAGTGGGGTAGTGTTGTTTGTTTAGCTGAGCTGAGCTGAGCTGAGCTTTGAGCTTTGATTGTGTGAGCTAATAATAATGACGCAACACGTTCGGATTACACGATACAGTTGAAGATAAAAAAGAGTGGTTAGGGACACCGTGTATGGAAGATATGCAAAATGAAAAATACCGTCTCAAATGTTTATAATTAATTAGTTATGTTGTGTTTTGGATATAATATAGCAAATATATATGTTTTGTTTCGCATTTTATACTTAACTGTTAAGTAGGGGAAATATGTATCCACACATTATTGTTTTCACTTGTTTCGAGGAAAAGTTGGAACGTAGGGTACTAGAATAACAAGTTTTTCTTTTTTTTTTTAAAAAAAAAAAGAAGAAGAATACAGGTAAAACCGATTAATTTAATTACAGATTTCGGTACTCTTAGTACGATTTCTTCCACTATCTAAACAAGGTCACCTGAGCTGATTACACTATACAAGGTCTAGGTCTAGGTCTAGGGCCTAAAGTGCTGCTGACAACAGTCAACAATAACATGCATAACGTCCGCAGAGTCAAACGTACAGCTGAACAGCAAGCAGCTCGCAAACTCAAAGAAGCGAATGAAATCAAGAAAATACGAGCGCTGACTGATGCAATGCTAACCCCGCCTCCTCAAGACACTCTAGACCAACAATTCCTAAGAACCACTCAAGTTCTAAAACTCAACCCCGAAAACTACACAGCGTGGAACATTCGGAGAGAGTTAATCCTTCATAAACATAAACAACAAAAGGAACAGCAAGAAGAGGAACAAAATATATTCACTAAACTACTTATAAAAGAGCTAGACTTTACTGAGAGTTTACTGCCAAGTCATCCGAAAATCCACTGGATTTGGAACCACCGCCGGTGGGTGATTATTCAACTAAATAACGAAAACTCAAACGGCAGCCATTTACAAAGAGAATTAATGCTGGTTGATTATTTACTTAATAAGGATTCCCGGAACTTCCATGGGTGGACGTACCGAAGGTGGGTCATTCAAATGACTAATCCTACACAGGAAGATATTAAAGCAGAATTGCAGTATACAACTGAGAAAATCAATAAAAATTTCAGTAATTTCAGTGCTTGGCATCATAGAGTCCAGCAAATAAAAAAATTGGCTGAGAAACCAAGTCTTTCTCATGAGTTAGAGTATGTGCATCAAGCAGTGGGGATGGATCCACAGGACCAGTCTGGGTGGTTGTATTACATATGGCTCTTGGGAGGAGAATGTTATCTGGTAAGCGAACAACTACTGCATGACGAATTAGAGTTCGTTACTGAAATATATGAAGATGAAGGTGGTGTTTGGCCAGCAAGACTGATTTGTAAACTGAACCAGTTCTTGGGTGTGGATGTGAGTTCACAAATAGTAAAGGATCTAGTGAGTATGGATCCAATGCGTACTGAAAGGTACTTATCTATTTCGCATTCGTAGCTGCATCCACATCCACAATGATAAGAAATTCTTACTATTCTCTTCGTTTCTCCTTACTCCTTTTCTTCTGATGATTCTACTAGGGTATTTTAGATTACGCAAATCTGTACCTAATAATTCCATTGGCGGACAACTCAGGATCGCGTTTATAAATAGGATGCGTTTCAGTACTCACTGGTTGGTTCTTTTGTAAGCCCTTTAACCAGTTCCGGAAATCCATATTTGTCATATCAACATAAGCATGTGGTTTTGTGTCCTCTCTTCCATAGTACTCTAACAATAACCGCGTGCTAGTTCTGACACCCACAATACCGATTTTATGATCATCAATGAACCGCTTGCTGATGTTGAAACTAGGATCATGATGTTTTTGTGCAATGTTCACACATGCACACGCAACTGCATGCGCTGGGAACTGTATTACGGAAGTGGTTTCATAGCTGTCAGTTGCGATTTTGTAAGCAGTATATGCAGCATCCTCATCCAACTTAAAAGTCTTAGCAAACTTCACGACCCATTGATGGACATTATCGTTTCTGAAATCAAAACCTAAACTTTCAACAATTTCACGCTGTATTTGTTTGATTATTGGGATATCCAGCCGTGACGGGAACTGTTTGATTATATCATCAGGATGTTGATGCCTGTTTTCGGTTAAAATAGCAGTAATTAAACATCCAGCAGTCACACTTTCAATATTATATATAGAAGGTTCACTGCTTTGGATTATATGAATCAGATGCGGGTTCATTATTAAAAATCTTTGTAAATAAAGCATGCATGTTGTGTAATTCGATATATTAAGTAAAAGGTCGTGACATACTTTGAACGCTAATTGTGCAGCCCGGGTAATAGTTTGTGATTTAGGGCGTACCGTGTTTATTAATTGAGACCTGTTAAAGGAAAGAGTTGACTGGGTAACTAAAATTGGAATTTTAGGTTGGTCGGAGGATGGTTGTGGTTCTGATTCTGCAGACATTTTCTTTAAAGTGGAATGTGCAATAGTATGTATTGCTTATGAAATGCCCAGGTTGTGCTTCTTGAGTTTACCTTTTGCTATATTAGTAAATAGGTACGTTATAGTAATTCGTCTATGTTAGTCATCATAAAACATATACATGTACCTATATTTACCTACATACATTCAGGTACTGCCTACTTAGGGCTACAGCTACCTATAAAACATGCTTAGTACTGGAAGGTATGTTAAATAATTAATTAAATCAATCAAAAGATGATTTGTATTTAGTTCAATATTTTCAAATAAAAAGTGATATGATATTGAAATTTCATGATTATTGCGTGTTCTATGTATCTATTCGTTAAATTCAGGCATTGTTTCTCATTGCTGCTGCATCAGGGCCAAGGGTTGGTCTGCCTACTGGATTCCTATTCAATTTAGGGTTCTTAGAGTGGAAATCTTTAATTGCACTCTTAATAGCGTCTTCAGCAAGCATTGAGCAATGTAACTTCACCGGTGGCAAGGACAATTCCTGAGCGATCTCTGTGTTCTTGATCTTACCGGCCTCAGCCAATGTCATGCCTTTTACTAATGTGGTTACATATGAACTTGATGCAATAGCGCTGCCACAGCCGAAGGTCTTGAATTTAACGTCTTTAATGATTCCATCGTCGTCGACCTCGATCTGTAATTTCATTACGTCGCCACAAGCGGGAGCGCCAACAAGTCCGGTACCGACATTCTGTAATTCACGGTTAAGCATGCCTACATTACGGGGGTTTTCGTAATGATCAATGACCTTCTTATGATAAGAACGGGAAATGGGGGGCGGGGCGACAGCTGTTCTTAAAGGTGAGACTGTTCTCAAGAGGGGGGCTGTTCTTAAAAGGGGGGCCGTTCTTAAAAGGGGGGTCTTAGCTTGGGTTGCAAGTAGTTTCAACATTATTACTATTATTACTGTGCTGTGATGAATTTGATAAGGAATTGTATATATATATATATATATATAGTGGTATATGTAATTTTTGCTCTGATTATGAAATCACACTAACCCTAAGAACATTTTCACTTCTTTTTCATTTTCTGAATTACGTGATAGCGAATTCGGCGTAGGGACTGATAAACAATAGTTGATAAATGAGTACATTAAATGGAAATATAATAGTTTAGAATTAATTGGGATTTGCAATTCATTCGGTTATCTTAGTTTTCTTTTTTTTGAAACAGATCGAACCTGCTGAAACAGTTGTTTTTAACTTTTTCCGCTTTTAGACGGTTGTCGATAAGCAATGCATAGATGGACGTTATCGGAGGTCTAGACCAAGCACACATAATCGCCCCCGCCCTAAGAGTTGGGAGTTAATGGCTTGTAAAATGACAGGGCAAGGAACTCACGTGAGATCATGTGATCACAGTCGAACGTCAGTTGGGTAAGGGTTGTGTATATGTGTATACCATATGTTGTGCCATCTTTATGTATGATAATTGTACATTAGACTGGATAAACTTGATAATTACCTCGCTATTTTGAATTATCTCGTACTTCCACTGTAGTTATGTTTTTTTACAGTGTCGCGGTGTGTTTAATCCAATTTAGGCTTTCTACACCATACATACGTATATAGCAAGACCAGGTAACCAGGAAACGTACTTCTGAGATCAAGCGGTTCCAATTTCGTTAAATCTACATGGTTTATAAATTGTATAGTTTTACGTGTCTATTGTCAATGTTGACGGTGTTTAGAATGGTGTTTGATAATGATATCTATTGTGAATCGTAATTAGCTCTCTTAAATAGAACAGTAGAACATTAGAAGATTTTCTTAGTTGTTTGCTGCTGTAGAATGTAACGATTCAACGCTGTATTGATATTGTTACTTTTGTGAAGGTGTGGTAACTTTCAACGCTATTTTAGAGAGAGACTATTGTACTTGCCTTGAACGTTTACGATCTAGTCGATTATTTACCAAAGAATATTATACATTGTTTGCCTATACATCTAAACCTATCGCAACTACCGAAAGTTCCTCATTGTGGCTCACTCTACGGTAACCCTTCCGTAGAAATCTAGTGCTGGTTCTGAGTATATAAACGTGTACAAAACACAATGATTTAAACAACTCTATTCTATATTAACCATAAAAGCAGTTACGGTTGTTTCTAATACTAGTTTTACAATCATTCTAAGATCAGGACCTCCCATGAGATTTTACCCAAAAGTAAACACAGATACTAAAATGAGCAGTTTTAACATGGTGCAGACACCTTGCAGTAATAAAAGTATGCTCATTTTTTACCTAGAGAAATAAAAATATGAAACGGATCTTACTTTTTTCTTTAATTATGCGTTTATTTTCAGTTATGACGGAATATGTACTTGTATAAACCCACCCCAAAAAGCATACACACAAGCTTCCCAGATCAAAATAAATATGTTAAATATAATAATTGACACTAATTAGTTCATTAAAATCTCGTATTAGGTTTCTAAATCTTTTTTAAGATTGAAAAATCGACATTTATGGCAGTTAAATGAAACTTCCCAATACTCCACCCTTACTATTTTTAGCAAATCCACTGGACTCCCTATCATCACGCTTAACCTTAAGCAGAAGACAAGCGTTTATCAATAAAATATGAAGTAAATATTCATATAAAGAAAAAAGAAAAAGAAAAAGAAAAAGAAAACTACGAATTTAATGCATCTCGAATCATATCCATCAAACGTTTCTTGTCAATACCTCCTTTACTGCATGCATCGTCAATATTATCGGTTGTAGGCCTTTGGTAAGGAGAACCTTCTGGCGCAATATTATATATTTCTCCAGAGAGACACATTCGTTGCTTTTGAGCTTCTTTAAATCTACTCGTTTTTTCCATAAGTGGCCTAGCGTCATTCAAGAGGTTAGCAAAATTGCTGAAGTCGTTATTCTCTTTTGCTTGAATTAAAGACATTAAAGATTTTGATGCATCTTTCAAGAATTTAGTATAATGATCAGTCAACGGATTTTGAAGTTTTTCTTTGAGGAGTACAAAAGGATTGAAGTCTTCGCCAAAATCCTCAAATTCGTCAAAATATTGACTGTATTCGCGACAAAATCGAGGTAACATCATTTGATGAACATCAAACTTGAGGATGTCTCTGGCAACATTTTCAATCTCCGATAAAGAGTCGGTCGTAGTATCACCCATTCGACGAACTAACTCATAAAAGTCACCATCCCAAGGTTGGTAGTATCTTGAATCTTCCTGTCCCCTTGGAATGTGCTCGTTCGCAGGGGGAATCAAGTCCAAATGTCTACTTACAACCAGAAGCTCGTGCCTCCAAAACGGTGCAGCACTCGCAGGCTGAATCTCCTGAATCAGTCTTTGTTTCCTAGGATTGGCGTTAGCAGCGTCAGGAATAAACAAGTCTGGATCATAGAAAGCAAGAATGTGGTGGCAAATGCGTCCTCTAACCCAGTGGTATTGAAGACAACCACAATGGAAATTGACAGGATCAGTCTTGAAAGTTTTGACATCTTGTTTCAGTAGGGTAGAGTCTTTATCAGCTGAACGTGAATACAGATCTACTGATCGCTGGGCCATTGTCTCTAGCCTTCGAACTAGTTCATTTCTCCACAAAGAGATCGCGAACCGTCTTTCTATACTCCGGTCGACATGCATCAGGGCATACAATTGAACTAATTCCTTAGGCATCAAAAATTTGCATATTGTGTATACGACCTCGTCGAGTCTAAGATCACTGGTTCCCTCTAAAATGACCTCAAGGTTATAGTAGCTGGCATCGAAATCCATCTTAGTACAAAACAACGGAATTTCACCATTAGGGCCTACATCGAGCAGCATCCATTTTTCTCTCTGGCCGGGACGATACCAGTTATTCCATAAGTATACCCAAAACAGTGGCAACTTTTTCTGCATACAAAAATTAAACATTTGTTTAGTGGATTCTTTAATAAGGTCATCTCTTGTTGGGTTCTCCGAAACCAGAGTAAAGTCGTTTTGAATTGGTAGGTGAGGTATTAACGAAGCATGTAAGTATAATGTTCTGACTGCCATATCAGCATCAGGCTCTGGTATTGACAGCCTTTTCTCCCCAGTAAACATGTGCGAACCCAAACAGTCCCCCTTACAATCACCGTGCTCGTCGCAGTTGGTAATTCCGTTTTGGATTGCTTCACGAGACCAGCTGCATAAGCCACCAGTATCATTAATGAGTTCGTTATCTGGAGCACAACTTAAGTAAGTCTCAAGATCTGATTCGGAAATAGTATTAGTATTGTTTCTTTGCGTAAACCGCTCGACAGATGCTATGGCGTGCATCATGCATAACTTAACAGAACAGCCAAACACATTCTTGATCGCATCAATTAAAGAAGCGTCATCGCTGGTTCCACAGAAGATAGGCTTAAAGTTGAACTCTTTCAAACATCTCATGAACCATTCTAACACCTTTGTTTTCGGTATCTGCATCAAGTCCTCTTCATCAATTGACATGTTTGCATTTGATTTTTGATAAATTTCGCTGAGATACTCTCGTGCAACCTTCAGTTGGCTTTGTTTGGTTTGTTTCTCTGCCTCTTTCGTTTCTTCAGAAACATAATAGTTGCTATCTCGGTTTGGGCGTTCGCAATGTTCATCTTGGAAAAGGAAAAAATAGGAAACCGTGCAGCCGACTTGATCAACAGGAGCAAGAACAGTATACAACTCCGTTCCTAAAGTGTCTATATTAAAAGTGGAATCCATCATAAGTTCAGGGGTTCTAAACAAGTGTTTAGAAGCGTCCTTATGGATCAATGCAATTCCAAAGTACCCCTCGGAAACCACCACTTTTGTGGTAAAATACATTTCGTACTTTTGAGTTACCAATTTGTAAAGTGAGATGATCGGGTTAGCATCAAGTCTGGAGAACATAAGAAGCATTCGGATCCATTCACTACCGAGTTCAGACCTTGCAATGTTTCTAAAACGTTGTAAACTGAACATTTTTCCTGCAGAACCATACCCCAATAACGTCCTCTCCTTGAAATCTTTAGCAAATTCACCATAGTTATCTTCATCTTCTTGTTCTTTACTAGATTTGGGAAGACATTTGTACTCATGATTAATATGATTGTGTGCAATTGTAACTGTTTTCGTTACTAAATTCATATGAATAGCCAGCGTACCTAAACATATATCATCATCTCTGGAAACCCTAACCCCTTGAGTGTTGGTATACGTCTTGTCAACCAATACACGAATTTCCTTCCGTGAATTGCTGATTCTGGTTGTGCGATCGCAATTGTAACGGAATGAAATCACGTTTCCTTTTATGTTTTTGGTGGGTTTACCTGTTCTGTGGAAAGAGTAAACATTATGAACATTAGAAACCACACAGCTACAAAATTCCTCTCTTATCTCGTCGTTTTCTCCGAAAACAGTATCGTCAATCCCTGTGATTTCGTAAATTTGCTTAATACGCGGCAACTTTCGGTCGTTTTTAGATGTCATGAAAAGGCCAAGCTTCTTAATAGCATTTTGAAAATGGTTGAACTGGTCATGAAATTGGTTTAAACTTGAACAGTCGAACGGTAGGGGCAAATCAAGAGAGGCTAAACACGAATAACACGTGTTTTGAACAATACGCATAGGAGCAATAGGGAAGAGATCAGGGCCAAAAGAACGATGACATACAAAACAATTAGTGGTTGTAGTCATTTTATAAAAGGTCTGAGAAGCCAATTGTACAGTTAAATATAGAATCTACAGTTGTAATTCAAAGTGAGTGTGGTAACGGGAAAATTGATTGTGTAATAATATCGTCAGCGACGCGAAGTACATTCCCCTCTATATGCAATATTTATGCAGGATGCAGGATATATGCACTTATTAATAGGAAAAAATATACACGTCAATAGAATGTCATTTATTTAGTACATTTACTGCATATCCGTTAAATTTAGAGGATTTTAAACAAATATAAATACGTTTTTATCCTAAAATGCGAGTCATAGCTGCTTGATTTAATGGTATCGAGACTAACCTCTATATCGTCTTTTAACGTGTATTAAACCAAAATTTATAGAGAGAAGTTCAATTCGTATAAAATGATAAAATTAATATGGATTTGTATATGAAGTTTTATGGTTACAAGTTGATCTTTGTATTTTAATAGTCATTGTGACGTTTAATCCCTAAATGAATGACAAATTGGGTATGGGGGCGTTTACGTGAGACAACAAGCACTATGTCAACTTGTTGTTCTAAGTGTGGGACTTGTATTGCGTAATGGACAAGATATTGCTCGATGCCCATGAGCGCATTAGAGACCAGGCGCTGCTCATGCGGAAACATCTAACGTTCCCCGAAAGCAAATTGCCATTGGCGCTCCACCATTGCGGCAAAATGCTCGAACAGCTGCGCGTTAGAGACCTTCCACCTAAGAGTTACTACGAACTGTATAACGCTTGCTTTGACGTTCTTTCGCAGCTCCAGAACTATTTAATCGAGGTTCACCGTAAGCACCATTTAGCCGAAGTGTACGCGCTAGTTGAGTATACTTCCAGAGTGCTTCCTAGGCTCTATTTGATGATTACTGTAGGCAGTGCATTTCTGGCCACTAATACGAGTCCTGAGGTCGAGGTACTTGCTGACATGATCGGAATGGTCAAAGCAGAACAGTCGCCTCTAATTGGGTTGTTTTTGCGGTACTATTTAAGTCAAAGTACCGGTGAGTTTGTTTCTAAACACGCCTCTGAAAACACCCAGTTCTATACGAATTGGGTTCTCTCTAACTTCATTGAGATGAATAAGTTGTGGGTGCGGTACCAAACTTCGGGGGATACTTTGAACTATGACAGGAGATCACAAGAACGCGAGCAATTGCAAACAATTGTTGGAAGCAATATCTTAAGACTTGCTCAAATGGATTGTGTTGGTAATAAAATGTTCTGCTTGGATCTGCTGCCGAGGATGTTAGTTCAAGTTGTTCAGTGTAGAGACAGGTTGGCTCAGGAGTACTTGCTCGATGTTATTGTACAAGCGTTTCCGGCTGAGTACCATTATGACAGTTTAGAGATATTTTTAGACTGTTTGCCTGAACTGAATAGGGAGACTTCTTTGTTTATGATCATTCAAAATAGTATGAATAGGTTAAAGGGGTACGCTGATGTTAAACGTGAAGAGTTTTTGGAATGGAAGAGACAACAGGAAAGGAAACAATTGGAGAAAGAGGAGAGAGAGAGAGAGGAAAAGAAGGAAGATGAGAAGAGTGACGAGAAGGAACAGGAGAAGAGTGACGAGAAGGAAGACGGGGAGACTGGTGACGTCAGAACACAGACGACTGGAGATGTGGAAAAGACTAAGACCAATGATGAAGTCCCCATTAGCACTACGACTCCCACTAGTCCCCCCCCCATTAATCGAACTACTTCTCATGAATCTGCTTCAATTCCTCAACAATTCGAAACCGAGTCTGAAGAGTTCAAGAAACAAGAAGCAATTGACACAGACGCTGAATTCAAACACGACGTCAACATCAACAACAAAGTTTCTCAACTCAACGATTTGAAAGAACCTGTTCCTCCTAAGGTCAACGGTCTTAACTTAAACGATCTCCCTAAACACAACGTATTTCAACCGCTAACTGAGATTGGAGTGTTTTTCCAAGATGCTGTCAGGCTTTACTGGGCTTGTATTACCCACTTAAATGTCGACAGCATCACTAAAATCGCCTTAGTTAGACAGTTCATTGATTTCACTAACGCTGTTGAAACTTCTTGCAGTGTGGACTTGCTCGTTTCTTTCATTTCTAAGGGCGGTCTTCCTCAAAGCATGGAAGTTGAGCATCTTCTGCTTGCATTATTTGATATATTGCCGAATGTCTCTGAAGTTCTGCGTATTCTTAGAGAGCATCCTGACCTCACTGCTAGTCAAAGCAAGGAAACCAAGCTTGTGATCGCAGATAAAGTGATTGACTCGTTGATTAAAAACCAAGCAGCGATTAATTCAGTAGATCAGTGCAAATCCGCCTTTGATTTGCTCACTATTTTGTTCAAATCTGGTGATACTGATCCTCAAAAGATTGTTAAATTGGTTAACTGTTTACGGGGACAAGATCCGATGGTCACTTTAGAC
>JAJMJH010000056.1:0-41000 GCA_030568935.1 Starmerella lactis-condensi
TTATAAACAAATAAGAACCCTAGCCCATAATGGGGTTGAATTGAAAACCTAACCCTTGGCCAAAATTAAAATAAACCCTTGCCCATAAACAAAAGATACTGTTGGAGTAATATCTCAGTGTTATGTGATGTCACGTGAAATATCCTCGACATTACTCTTAATCGAGTACTATAATACTGCAAGCATCCTAGAAGATTAGATAAATAAAGACATCTATAACATTGTGAAAAGTTACTTGAATTAGTTGAGGCTGTCTTCTAACCTTTAGTTTCAAAGTAATGGGCCCACATTTTGTTAGCGGTATCCGGTATCTCAGATATTACCCTAGCTGTTGTTATGTAATACACTTAAGTTGGAATACAGCCTCTACTAAACTATGAGTAAGCTATGGAATCGTAGAACCCAATACTTGAAAAACACGGTAGTGTTACCTAAAGAGCCAAGCCTTTTACATTCTATTAAATTCTCAACGTTTATATACTCTTACTTAAGTTGATACTGCTTGACAAGGTGCCCCTCTACACAGGCCCCCCTACGTGTTCCGATAGGTCATGCTTCCCTTCTTTGCTAAGGTAATCTAATTACATAACAGGAATAATAGCTAAGAAACCGATAGTTAATATACGTCTTATGAGATTGATAATCGGACTATAAGACTAATGGGTATGCACGCATCTTCTTCTTAATGAAATATGTGCCTAAAAGAGCCTATACTTTTAACAGTTTGTGCCTTATGAAGCTTAGGAATGGTTTTATTCAAGAGGTTAAATAAAGAAATGCGGTATATACTTACATGATTAAAATGGTGACAGAATGAGAGTAGGGCTCTCTATACAATAACATATAATTGTAGAAATGCAATGCAAAATGATAAAAACAGAAATTAGAAACTGAAGGTAATCTCAAAAAGAAATTCAACTTTTTTTTTTCGACTAATGAAAATGCATGCTAAATGTAATGACCTCTGCTCTTCCGGCGGTTTCGGTCCCATTTAGCTCCTCGTGCGAGTTTCGACAATTCCCATTCTTCAAGGTCCGGTAAATCATCATCGAATGTTGGGGTGTAAACAATTGGTTTGCTGCTTATATATTCGGGAGTTAACTCTCTTGCCGGTGTTAGTTGTCTAATTGAATTGGTGGATTGATTGTAGATGGTATCCGAGGCTGTGCTGTCTAGATTACTGAAAGATGGAGAAGGGGATAAATATTCCGTTCTTTTATTATTGGAATTATGAATTGACCCGCAAGCTTCATTATAGGTCATCTTGCGAATGTGCAAACTAGTGTACTCAGAGTCCACTTGACTGGCCTCAATAACCTGGTTCTCATCAATTGACTGGCCATTGCCGTCTTGTTGGCCTTTATTATTGTTTAGAACTTTCTTTAATGTGCTCAAAACGAACATTTCTATGCAAATTTGGGACAATCTTGCTGAATATATAGGAATTGGTAAAGTTAATGGTAAATTGGGTGGGTGCCCCATATATAACCCTAATCGTAAATAACTAAGGCGGGGATCACGAGAACTGTCATAAGCAATTACGCTTTCTAACGAAGGCCGCAAAGATATATGCTTGTATATAATCTTATTCTCTTTTGTGTCATAATTGCATAGTATAACGAAATAGTTATTCATATAAAACCAACTCGAATGTCAAATTGGAATACCTGAAAAGAGAAAAAATCTAAGAATTAATGACTCAATTGGCCACAATCACCGATTAATTACCGTCGCCACTGTTTACAAATATTGGTAATGTCTCGCTTAGATAGTGAAACAATCAAACTGAAGCAATTAAGGCTGAAACTTCGATCATGCTTTGTGGTATACAGATAACGTGGATAACTTTAGATTCGATTATTACGTTGATGTAAACAATAAATAATAAATAGTAGTCGCATACCACATACCACATACCACATAATTCATATAATTGTATAGATAAGACACATATGTTAACTGAACCGTCCATGCTAATTTATCTATCTAAACAGTAATTGGACCGCTTTCCGCACTTGCGTTTCTGAACACCACGTAAACAGCGGTAGCAAATGTCCACTCGAGTACACCTAATATAACAAAACATGTCCACAATAACCCTCTAGCAGCCAGTAAGCCAGTAAATAAAGGACCGATTCCTCTTGCCATTGTCTTAACAACATTAACCAGCCCCAAAATTCGTGTACGTTCAGCTGCCGGAATAATAGAAGTTAAAAACACTTGACGAGGAACAACGTCCATAGTATCAAATAGCGATCTTAACCATATGGAAGTCATAGCTCCACCTTCCGTACTAAATGCAGGCACGAGTGCACCGAACAAACCAGCACCGTATTTGGTAGCGCTGATTGCTAATACCGCACCAATCTTTTCAGTTACCCAAGCAGAAGGGAAAGACATAGCACCACTTATAAGTGTGGAAACAAAAAAGAATCCGCCAAGCACTGTGTTAGAGCTATTAAACGTCCTTATCATATACTCAACAAGCCACGAGTTAGACATAAATCCGTAAGCCAAGGAGTCAATTCCGAAAAAGGAACATAAAGTCAAGGCTAATTTCTTACTGCTCAAGTGCTCCTCGGTATGAGTGACGGCGTCGTTGTTCTCATCGCCGACATTGGGGCTTTCATCCTCTATTTCAGCAGCAATGTAAGCCTCCGTTTCTCTACTCAACATCACAGTTATCAATAAATTAAGTACAGCGCAAATAACATAGAACCCAAAAATAATTCTGTATGCACTCATAACACTGCCGACTCTACGCTCGCAGAAATCCACCAAAAATCCACCAGAAAGTGCTCCAAGAGCGGCACCAGCCGTTCCGGCAACGTTCTGAGAGGCGAATGTATAATCTCGTAAATGCTCAGATGTGACTTGAGCTATAGTGGACTCTTCAATTGATCTGAAGGGGCCTACGTCATCGCCTGAGGGTGAAATCACGCCAAAAATAGCTGCAACTAATAAAATCCAGAAATTCGAGCAGAACATAAAACAGACACCGCTTAAAAGCATCATTACAGATGAAAGGCCCAGCATGAAGCGGCGTCCATCTTGATCTGCCCTGAATGTAATGGCTGCAGAGAGTAGAACGTCACCGAAGAGCGTCAGACTCATGAAGAGGCCAATGTCCTCATCAGTGGCATTGGTTGCTAGTAAAAAGGGGACTAAAATCAGAGTTGTTTGTCCGTACGCAAACATGCGCACGAATTTAAGAAAAATAAGCAACCACCGATCACTTATCATTTAAACTAATGTATGTATGTAGTGAGAGGTAACGTAACTCTGTACTTACCTGAGAAAAAAAAGAGGGGGACTAATTGGTTAAAACTGTGATTATAAGGGTCTAAACTTCAAAATTGTTAAACAGAGTAAATAATAAATAAGTTCAATAATTCTATAAGGGCGTCATTTAGTGTGTACCTCTTCACTGTATCTTAAAAAAGTGCTTGCGTAACAAACTTACGAAATGTGGATTACTGCTCCCAGCGTCATTTCATATGTTATGTGAATAACAACCACAAAACTGAGAAGTGAAACCTACACAATCAACAGCGAACCACGGAAGTTCACAAACAAAAAGGAAAAAAAGATAATCGTAAAGTAGTGACGTAGATGAATTTAGTTTAATGAAAAGAATATAAGAAATAAAAATATGATTCTACGATCATATATCAATGTCAATGCACAATGCTCAGATCAATAAAGCAGCGGCAGCAGCGGCACCACCAACCCAGACAGGGACCTGGTTGTAAACAGCGGCGTTAGAAGGAGAAACAGTGGTGTTACTTGAGGAACTGCTAGCACGGCTACTAGAGCTAGAAGTGGCTCTAGATGCAGAACTACTGGCAGAGGCAGAAACAGAAGCCTCAGAACTAGCAGCGCTTTCGCTCACAGCAGCGGAAGAAGCGGCGGAAGCATCAGAAGCAGTGGCAGTGCTCTCAGCGGACTCTTCGCTGATAGAGGCAGAAGGAGTAGCAGACTCCTCAACGGTGAATGAATCAGAAGCATCAGCGGCACCAGCAGCACCGGAGGCACCCTCAGCGGCACCCTCAGAAGCGGCGGCAGCACCAGAAGCACTAGGAGTAGCACCAGCAGCAGCCTCAGAAACAGCAGAAGCTCCATCAGCACCATCAGCAGCGGCGCTGGGGGTAGCATCAGCTGCAGCACTTACAGTAGCATCCTGACCGCCCTGACCGCCCTGACCGCCCTGACCTTCCTGAACAGAATTGTTCTCATTAAGGCCGTTATCACCGGCTTGTCCGGCTTGGCCACCTTGACCAGCCTCACCACCTTGTCCGGCTTGAACAGCTTGAGCAGACTGGTCAGTGTTGTCAGTCTGACCAGCTTGACCAGGCTGACCATCCTCGTCATCACGTTTGAAGTTACCACCGAAGGCAGCAGCATTTGCGACACCAATAGCGATTAAAGCAGGAGTAAAGAAACGCATTTCGAAAAAAATTTGAGTGTTAAACAAAAAAGGAAAACCTCATGGCTGCTTCGATGTACTATATATATTACCTCGCCCCTGCGCAAGATTCCTGTGACAAAACCCTTGATTCGAGCAATGATATTAATGGGGCCCGCAAGCAAAAAAAAGCAGAGAAAACTGAATATACCATATTAACGGACCTAAATAAGATAAACCGTTTCGAAGGAATTAACGGAATTCCGCATTTACAGTTGAACGTTTCTTTTATTTACATACAGCACTTTTCTATCTCTATTGCGGATTTAAAATTTACACCTGCATAAGGGTTCCCCACAAGGGTTACCTATTCGAACCCAAGATACCTATACATCACGTGATATAATGTATGCATCATATATGCAAGTCAGTTTTAACATATAGGTACTGTAGTCATCAGTGCATGCTTGAATGTCATACCGTCTCGTGTACACTGGAAAAAGACCCACTGTCTATAAATAGTTAGAGATCTATTTAGTTAAATCCACTAATTTAATTCAGAATCTATTAAACGACTTGCTTGCTTTCTCTCGTGTTAATTTACGAAGTCTGAAACTGAATCAAGTTCAATACTTTAGCGAGTTGTAACCTGTCACCGGTAATCTATTAAAAATTGTGCGTCAACGAATCATGACCCGGGAACCACTAATCACATATGAAAGGAACTATTTAGCCGATCATTCAAGAATATGCGGCGGATACTCAATTAAAATAGAAAAGAGTTATTATTTTGAAATGATATTTTTTATACTAGCAATTAAAAAAATATGTAACTTATAAGTCAACAAGAAAATTAGAACACTGCTTGACCCTCCGTCAGTGCTATAATTAGAACGCACACCAAAAATAGGGTCCCCCTAATTTGGGAATATAAACGTAGACATTTGAGGGCCATGCAAACTAGAGGGGTAATTGTAAACAAGCGAGTAAAGAGTGGGGAAATGTAGAAATAACGAGCCCATGAAAAAGAGCGAGAATAAGAGGAGAAGAGGAAATGCGGAAAAGGCGTTACACTTAAGAAGAATGAAAAAATAACTGAATCTATAAAATCTTTTTTTTTCATCTTACCTTTTCTTTTAAATAATTACAAAAGTGCCCCAAAAACTACGGGAAAACACACATACA
Organism: Starmerella lactis-condensi; assembly: GCA_030568935.1. Taxonomy (NCBI): domain Eukaryota; kingdom Fungi; phylum Ascomycota; class Dipodascomycetes; order Dipodascales; family Trichomonascaceae; genus Starmerella; species Starmerella lactis-condensi. The sequence continues at coordinate 5,591 of JAJMJH010000056.1, forward strand.
CACGCACAGAATACATATTCAATCTAATAGTTCAACATAAGCGGTAAAATCATAGTCAGATAATAGAAAGTAATAACAAATAAGAGAGAATCGGTTCTGGTATTTTCCCGAATGCATGTAAACTCAAATCTATAAGAATCACAGCAACAAAGCAGCGATGAATGCGGACCCTAAACCAGCACCCATAGTGAGTTTAACGGCTCCGTTCTCCTGGCCACTAGTAGTAGCGTTACGAGTAGAGCTGGCAGTGGTATTAGCGTATGCAGAGCCAAGAGTAGTAGAAGAGTTGGCAGATGCAGCAACGGAAGTTGGGAGGGTAGTAGAGTCAGAGGCAGAGGCGTCAGTAGCAGTGGTAGTGAAAGCAGCATCGACGGCAGCAGCAGCTTCAGTCTGAACAGATGAAGCACCATCCTGGGCTTCACCAAAGACACTAGAAGCACCATCCTGGGCTTCACCGAAGACACTAGAAGCACCCGCTTGAGCCTCACCGAAGACACTAGAAGCACCCGCTTGAGCCTCACCGAAAACGCTAGCGGCACCATCCTCAGCCTCAGCTAAGACACTAGTAGCGCCATCCTGAACGTCGTCGTAAAATCTAGTGGCGCCGTCCTCAGCCTCAGCTAAGACACTGGTTGCACCGTCCTGAGCACCAGCTAACACGCTGGAGAACCTAGCCTCGGCTTCGGTATCAACACTCTGAACAGCATCCTGCCTGTTCGCATCGTCAAAGACAGCGTTATTAGCGTAAGCCTCAGTGTAAATATGTGTGGCAGCAAAAGCGTACGCACTCTCCTCTTCAGGATCCACAGCGGCAGTTGTAACAGGGGTCTCTTTGACGTCCTCGGATCCGTCGTCAGCCTGAGCAGCGTTAGTAGCATAAGGGGAATCGTCACTACCACCTTCATTCGCCGCTAAATCGAACTCAGCATCGGTGTGGGGCGTATCAGCCAAGCCGAAACCCGCTGAATAAGCAGCATGCGCAGCATCGGCTGCGGCAGAGGCCTGAGCCGCATCGTCAGGCAAAGCAGTAGCAGCCAAGCGATCCTCAGCTAAAATGGAGGCCTCAATAGCATCATAATCAATATTCTGCCCAAAGTCGTTAACAGTGTTTCCACCCTCGTCAATTTCGCCATCTTCCTCATCGTATTCATCAGAGGCGCGTCTGTAGTTTTCGGCCTCTTCATAGTTATCGAAATCACGAGCGAACATATCATTCATCTCAGCGTCTAAGTCATTGTTGACGTATTTGACGTTGTTTGCAACAGCAGCGGAAGCTAAAACAATTAAAGTGGGATTTAAACCAAGCATTGTGGAAAAAGGACGGTGATGTAATTTCTAAATAAACGAAAACTACTTGATTACTAACATGATTTTCTTAAAAAAACATCAACACATAATACCGTTATGAATAAATATATACATACATACCATCCTCTGTGTCAGTTAAAAGCACAAGTGCTAGAGTGTTCTATACACTATATCAAGTAACTGAATAGTTTTTCCTTCTGTTATTTATTATAAGCTGCTCATTATAACCCGATAGTTTGTAGTTAAAAGTGTAAATATAACATCACGTGACATGACGCAACACGGTAATACTCTTCTGACCAAAATACGTACACATGGACCCATTAGATCGTATAAATTATAGAATATATACAAACATACACCCTTTACAATCCTATGACCTCAACAAACATCATTGAACTCTGAAACTCATTCTACTTTTTCCATTTCTCCCAAATATTACTGAGCAATCCCTCTACTTTTCTCCACTCCACTCCACTCTCCAATATCCTGACAAATTTATTCATCTTTCTAATCAAATTTCTTTCCAAACATGAGCGAAGAAATCCAGCCCCAAATCGTTTTGGACGGCAATTTAAAAGACCCCGAACCCGTCTATTCTTACGAAAGCGAAGAAGAATTTGAAGAACAAGAACCTGAGATCCCAACATCGTCTAAAAAAGTCACCTTTTCCGCAGACCTAGGCGATGGATTAACCGAAGAAGAACGCCGTCAGAAAGAGTTCGAGGAAGGTGGTGGTCTTCCAGAGCAGCCCCTCAACCCTGATTTTAGCAAGTTGAACCCTTTAAGCCCCGAAATCATCCAGCGTCAGGCTACAATCAATATAGGTACCATTGGCCACGTAGCCCACGGTAAAAGTACTATTGTAAAAGCCATTAGTGGTGTTCAAACCGTTAGGTTCAAGTCTGAGTTAGAGCGTAATATCACTATTCGTCTTGGTTATGCTAACGCTAAAATTTATAAATGCACAGATCCTAGTGTTCCTAAACCAGACTGCTACAAGAGTTTCGGTTCTGGAAAGGAGATCAAACCTGTTATCGACGGTAAAACTTACGAATTGGTTCGTCACGTGAGTTTCGTAGACTGTCCAGGTCACGATATCCTCATGAGTACAATGCTCAGTGGAGCAGCCGTTATGGACGCCGCGCTGCTCTTAATTGCTGGTAACGAACCTTGTCCTCAGCCTCAGACATCTGAGCATTTAGCCGCTATTGAAATCATGGCTCTTAAACACATCATTGTACTCCAGAACAAGGTCGATTTGATGCGCCAGGATAGCGCCCTTGAGCACGAGAAGTCTATTTTGAAGTTCATTAAAGGTACCACCGCTGACGGCGCTCCTGTCATTCCTATTTCTGCTCAGCTTAAGATCAACATAGATGCTGTCAACGCCATGATTGTCGAGAAGATTCCAGTTCCTATGCGTGACTTCACTGCCTCCCCAAGATTGATTGTTGTTAGATCTTTCGATGTAAACAGACCAGGCTCTGATATCAGAGACTTAAAAGGTGGTATTGCTGGTGGCTCTATCACATCTGGTGTGCTTAAACTCGGTGATGAGATTGAGATCAGACCAGGTATTGTTAATAGGAACGATCAGGGTGAAGTTGTTTGTCACCCTGTGAAGTCTAGAGTGTTGTCTTTGTTCGCTGATGACAATGACTTGAAATTCGCTGTTCCTGGTGGTCTTATTGGTGTTGGCTCCATGATTGACCCTACTTTGTGTCGTGGTGACAGACTTGTTGGTCACGTGTTAGGTCATGTTGGTAAGCTTCCTCATGTTTATATTGAATTGGAGGCTAATGTATTCCTTTTGCGTCGTTTGTTGGGTGTGAAAACCGAGGATAAGAAATTGTCGAAGGTTCAGAAGCTTCAGAAGGGTGAGATTATCATGGTTAATGTCGGCTCTACAGCTACTGGTGCCAGAGTAAGCAGTGTAAGAGGTGATATGGCTAAATTGTTATTAGTAACCCCTGCATGTACTCAAGTTGGCGAGAATATTGCTTTGAGTAGAAGAATTGAGAAGCATTTCCGTTTGATTGGTTGGGGTACTATCTCTGCTGGTCGTGAGGCCGAGACGAAATATTGAACACAAATATTGAAGCGTTTAATGTTTCAGTAGTTTACATAAAATTTAAAGTCTAAAGTTTAGTGGAATTGTGGTCGTGTATTAGTAACTAACACACACACTAAGCACATGTCATGTGTCACGTGATGTGATTATAAATTTATACACACAGTGTGTGGATACACAATGTGTATCCACTGGCACTAATAGGCACTAATAGGTATTGATTGATTGTATAATTAGATGCTTAAATTAAATTGTTAGTGTTCTTCTTTTCCTTTTTATAAAATATTCACAATTCGAAACCTAAGTTATACTTGTGAATGCAGTAAAGTGTCATGTCGCTGAAGTAACGAAGAGCTGGCCAATCAACGAACGTCATCAAAAGTTCGTATAAAGTAATAGCACACTGATCCTGGATTTCACAAATAGCATCATAATATTCAGGACTGTTCACATCAGCTCTCATTGCTCGGTCACGTAAACTTCCACTGATGTTCAATTCCAATGGTGATCCCTCAGCAATAAACACGTCCTTACCAACACCCTTAAGACTTTGGTAACTTGCACAAAAGAATCTAAAGATTTCAGGACTGTGAATTCCCTCAACGTACCTAGTGAAAAGGTAACGAAGTGCTGGGTCAGCAGCAACAGTCTCTAAAGTAGCCACTTGAGCGAACATGATCTTGACTTCAGGTTTGGGGATAAGTGCGTTCTCCCAATCCCAACAGAAGCTGGACAAAGAACCACGTCTTGAACTGGTTTTTAGGATTCTGTCGGCTCCACTCAAAATTGAACTCGAGCTCGAACTCAAAAAGTCAATATTCATTGGCTTACCAGTCTCTGCCTGTTTCAATGCCAATATACGCTGCTTACGAATTCCAGACTGCTTGAACTTCTCCTGAATGTGAATATCATTTAAAAGGACATCCCTAGGATCGAGAATTTCGTCATCAATAAGAACTTCCCATTCAGTGAGTCGTTTACCTCTAGGAGTGAACCGGTACAAAGACCCTGGGGAGAGCTCACCACGGTGTCCGTCTTCGGGATCAGCAGCAATTGCGTCTAAAACAGGGTCCTCAATCAGTCTAATGAACCTGTGAGAGATCATAAATCTTGCTACTCTGCGCGCCTCTTTTGGGTTCTCAACGGTGGTACAGTCGCAAATCCATTGGTATAAAGCACGTCCGCTGATAACAAACGGAATTGAGTACTCACCGCTAGACGAGATCTTGTTTTTAGGAGGAATATGGAACTTCAGATCATTAAAAACACGCACTCCAGTGTCAGACCAGTACTGACAGATATTAGCACTGCTTGGATGTGTCATCCCAGACTGGTAATAAGGTGACTGTTGAGGACGGTAATTGGGAATTTCCAAATTCTCCAAATCAACTACATTAGGGTTGAACACTTTAAGTGGGTGTGGAGGCGTGACATTGGGTTCTTTGGCACCGTATATGTGGGGGTCAAGGCCAATCATGTACCGCCAGATGATCATAGCCACACCAGCAGTGAGCTGTATATCACCTTTAGAATCACGTTCTAACTTGACTAAATGAAGTGTATTACAGGGAGAAACAAGAATGTTCACAATAGTTTGTTTGGCTTTCTCATCGACTTCTCTAGCATGAATGTAGAACCACTGCTCGAGGATCTTAATGCCTTTAGGTGTGGGCTGCATGACTGTGTTCAATGAAGAAATCGTACTTAAAGTGCGTTTAGAAGGACAGTGGATTAAATGAGCACTTAAAAATTGACCTAATTTTTCAAAGATTTGTTTCTTACGAGGCTTGTCTTTCTCATCTACTTTATAAAGTTCAAGTACCTCGCGAGCGGTAAACGAGAATGAGGGCGGGGGTTTGGATGTGAACAGGCTTAATCTTCTAGTTTGGGGTTCTAAAAAGGGAGTTTTAGGAATTTTTACGAGAAAGTTCGCGAATTCAAGGAAAAGGGGTGTTTTCGATTCGATGAACTCGACTTTGAACTGTTCTGTGGGGTCTTTAACAATGGTGGACATTTAAGATTAAGATTAAAAGGATATGGGGGGAGGGTTGTGTATACTCTTCTTTTTAGTTACGGTTGTCCTTTCTTGTTGTTTCTTTTTTAATATTTTTTTTTTTGTGTTCTTATTAGATATTTTGTTGTTTGAAGAAAGGGTTTCGTACTTTTTTTCTTTTCTGCTGGTGGAAGGGAAAAAGAAGTGCAGTTAAAAAGGAAGATCTGGGTGGGGAAAATCCAACGAGTCTTATGTACTGCAGGTACATTAGTCTTACATTAGCCGATCCCAAAAAGCAGTCATGGTTTCTATATGAACCAGTACTTCCTAGAACTTCAAACCAAGTGGGCTCAAAAACTGTTCATTTTTTATTGTGATCCCACTTGGTTTCGAATTTCTAGCTTGCTTAAATTAAACTGTTGCTGGTTTTAGTCTATTGTTCTCAGATCAAAAGCCACATAAACCCTCAGACCTAATCGACAAAAAAATTATATTAAAAAACAACGATGTTTGTTTTCATCCTTCCGAAAGAGGTAATTTCACTATGATCGGAGAAAATGTGGAATAGCAAAGCATAAACATAAGCATGTACTAAATAATAATTTCTATTAATTGAAAAAAAGGATGAAAGATAAAGGATAAAAGATAAGAAAGTAAATATTGTCATTTAATTTATATCTCAGCTATTTTAGTCCATGAATATAATGAAAAAGAACTTGGTAGTAGCGACCTTAAATCGTCTAAATCCAGTTCTGGGATATACATTTTAAGCTCCTCTTGAGGGTTGCTAGTATTAGAGGGCTCTAATAATCGGATCTTAATAAGCCTCTCCCATGCATATTTTGCTGACGTCAGGGTGGCAGGTGTTGAACCTGGCTTTGCAATTGCTGAGGTTCTGAATGCACCAATGCGATTGTGCTGCATTTCTGTAACTGCTGCTCTCCATTCGTCTAAAACAATAACAAAGTTTACAGTTTGGGTGTTATACCGAACAACAGACCTGGCAGCACTGATTAGTAGTGCCCATTCAAGCTCACTAACATTCTCAAAATTGTTTAGTAATGACTCAGATGTGTTAATGGTTGGGAGTACTGCCTTTTGAGATGCTGAAAACTGAAATACTGTTTTTTGCAGTTCTGAACATAAATGACGGACTGAGTTGCTTGTAAAGTAGACTGTTTCACAAATTTGTTCTAAATCAATTTGAGCAACAAATTTCTGCCAATCATTGCAAAATTTAGGATATTTTTCTAAAAGTTCATTGTCATCTATACGGAGAAGTGCATTACCGATCTGGCGCAAGGTTTCTGCACTCTCAGGTTTAGGGACAGTTACGGTTAGGGCGGTGTTCCTGCTTCTATTGCGTTTCTCAAGCAGATCCACCAAATTGAATCTAGTTGAAGTACCAACAAATGCAACACCAAATGGACATGATTGACTGAGATCAAGCAGTTCATAAGCTAGAACTTGATGTGTTTGACTGAACTTATCCAGTTCTTCAACAATGAATATAATGTTCATTCTGTTTTCTGGATTTTCGGATACCGCGGCATATTCAAATAATTTATTAACGCTTTTAAGTGTTTGGCTCATACTGATTTTTTCTATATCGTCGTCTCCATTGTTTATATGTTTGTCTAATTGCCTTGCAATTGAACGCAGAGCTAACCTGTCTTCACCTTGGTTCTGACCGTTAATTTTGACTACAATAAATTGATCTGGGAACTCAGTACTTAATTTTTCAATAGCTCTAGTGACTAAAAGTGTTTTACCGCTTGATCGAGGGCCAACTAGAACAGTTTGGTGGCCTCTATGTTGAATTATTGTACTGGATAACGTATCGTATACATCATTAAATTGAGAAGATAAATTGACAATTTCAGAGGGGTAAGACAAGCCGTATAATTTGTTTAAAACATGGCTTCTTATTTCTTCCATTGTTCAGGGAGAAGGGGAATGGGGAGGGGGTTGTAAACAAACCTTAGTAAAAATGTTTGTGTTTGGGCAGTTAGTGATGTTTAGTTTTGAAATTTATAGGAAAGTACTATTTAGAATGGATATTTGTATTACGTCATTGAGTGAACCTTGGTAGAAATATATAGGGAGTATATATGAATTAGACTCAAATGTATAGATAGCGGTATACTGGATCTATCACTATAAGTATATCAAAACAACTGAGGGGGGTTCTTGCTAATGTATATATATATACCCTACCCTTCATATGCACGTCATAAGTGTATAGGGCGAGGTTACTACTACATGTATACGTCTTGTGTTTTTGTAAATATATGTACAACAAAATTTTCTTTTCCTCCTTTCCTTTCGCAATTCACATATCATCATCCTCTCTAGGATCACCATACTCCCACATACCTACACGGTTTTCTTTGACTTGCTTTTGAGCAGCTAAGAAAGGTTTCGCGGTATCCAATCCAGATTCAGCTTCAGGAACAGAGGCATACGCACCAGCAATGAGTTTCAAGTTCAAAGTATTCTCAATCTTATCTTGATCATTCAAAAACAGAATACCAGGAGCTAAGTAACGAACTGGTGTTTTAACGAATTCCGAAATATACTCGAGGTAAGCCTTGGCATACATGTTCACAGGTTTATGGACGAACTGTAAACGGACTTGAGTAGCCAAAGGTTTGATTTTTTGGAACTGCTGAGGCAAAGGCAAGACATCATCATGAGATGCTAACCTCTTCTCACCAGTATCAACGCAGAATACCTCATAAGCATTGACGTTTCTGTCAATAGCAGAGATGACAGCGCGTTCGTAATCAGGAAGGACAACAACCTGATCGTTCTTCTTAGGTTTACGAGTGAATACACGAGCAGATTGGTTGCTTGCAGCGCTGAAGAAGGTGCTTAACTCGCTGTTCAAATTCTTGTACTCCCCATCATTAGCCATTAAGCGGAGATAAACATCTTCTAAAGAAGCATGACTGATAATAGCCGGCAAAGCAATAGCAGCCTGAACAGGTGCCTGAGTTTGAGTTTGAGCAGATGCTTGAGATTGCAATGAACCAGGTTGGATAGACAGACTCTGGATAGCAGGATCAGCAACATCAGGCTCCTCATAATCTTTCCAAATACCAATTCTCTTCTCTTGGGCTTCATCCTGTAAATCCATGAATGCGTCACGCAGACCAGCACCATTGGCACTACCTACATGTACTGAGGCATAGCCATGAGTTAATAACTCACTATTAAGTGTTTTATTGCCCTTGTAAATGATGGAGGTAAATGCACCTGTTTTGTCAGTGCCATTGATTGTGATTTGTACATCACGCTGGTTCCACTCGTTGAAAGTATAAGCCAACGCTTCCTCACTGTAAGGCTCGCCATTTCTAGGAACCATAACACCAACAAGAACAGCAGTTAAAGTGCAGTTTTCAGAAGGGACATAGACTCTCAAACGACCACTGCTAATTACGTGTTCAACAACAGCCGGCATCTTAGCTCTACGTCCTAATGATGCTAAGTAGCCCTTAGCACGAACGAGGGACTCACTAGCATCAACTGTCTTTTTGTTCTTACCCTTGAACAATTTATCATTGAAAACACCCGAGTGTGCCTCTTTAGCTTTTTCTTCAGCAGCAAGAAGCTCATCGTAAAAGGGACTTCTTGCTAAATCATCTCTACGGTGACGCAATGCTGTGGCCCAACCAGCACTGATAACCTCCAAAGCAGCATTTTTGCTGAACTGAGGACCGAAACTTAAAGTAACAAGTTGTCTGCTCTCACTCTGGAACTCAGACTCACCGTCTACTTGAACACGAACCGGTTTACCAATCAAAAGCTTACGGGCAAACTCGCGAGCAGCATTGACGTAGTTACCTTCCGGGTCTTCAGCCTTACGAGGAGCTCTAGTACTAGACAATTGAACAGTTTTACCACTAGAGAGGACATAGCTGTCACTAGAGATCACTCTGATAACAGTTGCCTCGAAAGACTTAGTAGCAAACTGAGCTCTGTGGGCTTCCTTAGCAAGGGCCATAGCTCTGAACATGCCAACACCCTTCTTCTCAGCATCAATCTGTGCATTTTTCAGCAACAATAAACGCTCACTTCCGATCTGAGGTGTATTAACAGTCTCACAAAGACCAGCAGAAACCAAGCATTGGGCAACATCACCTGCGGGATGAAGTAACGTGACTAAAGCACGCTCCTCATTGAACGGACTAGGAGCATGGAAAACAGCTCTAACGTCATTCTTTTGGAGCAATCTAGTGCTCAAGAATTCGGTAGCAGCTTCACCAATAGGGTCGCCAATATCAGAGCGACGAGACCTGATCCCAGCGAGGTTAGCATAACACAGACACTGCTCGTCATTGCTTAATAATGCACGAAGCAGGACCCTGTCACCACTAAAAACACGCTCGACAATAGAAGGGACTCTGCGTCCACTGCCATATAAAGTAGGAGGGACCTCACTGAAAACATCCAAGGGCTTGTTTACAGACTCATTGTAAAAACCAAGGCTCTTTGACTCAGCAAATTCCTGAGCCTTCTCAAGGGTGTCAGCGTAGTGGGCATAACCAGTATTGGTAGCTGCATCGTCTCTGAGCTTGCCGTAGCCGTGCATGAGCATGTACTCAATCAAAGACGGGAAAATAGGTGTGGAAATGTCACCATTAACACGGCCGTTGAACTCTTCAATCACAGTGAACTTCACTGGTTTACCAAGAGCTAACTTACGAAGAAACTCACGAGACTCAAAGAGAGCTCGGGGGGAGAGTTTATTGGTTGTTAGAAATGCTAGGTGTAATGTGGTTTCTTCTCCAGTAGGAGCTTTAAGAACCAAAGTATCACAGCTAACTACTGATTTGACTCTAACGCTCATTGTATAAGTTGATTAGAAATGATTTGTTGACACGTAGGGGGGGAGTAATCACGCGTGTGGATGACATTTCTGACTAATATGGGTGGTAGTGGTAATAGTAATGGTAATTGGAATGGCCGGGGTTACTACATATCAATTGTTTGTCTGTTTGTGTTTGTGGGTTAATGCGTTAAAGCGATGTGCTGTACTGCTATAATTGAACTACCTAATGTTTCATTAAATGTGCACTATTGCAAATAAATATATACAACACCCTCATTAACACTGCTAATTTCATAAGAAAAATGCATATCATGGCATAATTTGATAACAGCAGCTTTGATTTTTGGACTACTTTTTGAATGTAAGCCTCTACCCACAACCACAGTTAGAATTTCTTCAGAATCGTCTTCTATAAGTTCCCCAAGTCTTTCAACAAGTTTTTCATTAGACTCTTTAACAAATAACCCGTGTAAATCTATTTTTGATTTAGACATCTCACGATTGTTATGCTCGAATATACGATTACAAGCATCTCGTTTTTCTTTCTCAGCTTTAACAAACCACTGTTTTGCTTCGCTATTATACTGTCGCGCTAAATCAATTTCACTGTGTCTGTAATGTTTACTGGCTAGTTCTTGACATTTATGGTATAAGTCGTAATACTTGTCGCTTCTAGCACGGTATCGTGAAAAGGCATCACCAACATTAAAACCGTCCACGATGCGTGGGTGAGCTTCTGAACTTTGATCGTCGTCTTCAAAAGGGTCGGAAAACGTGGCGCTCATTTGAGAAATGCTTTGGTTACTTGTATGTACGTCTATATATATATATTCATGCTATGGTCCTGTCTTTGTTCTTATTTCTATGAACTTGCTGCGGAGTGAAACATTGAATTGTTGACGACATGGTGTATGAACTTCTAAGAGAACGGAGTTCGTTGGTTACGTTGATAAAATCATGCTAACTGAGTCCGTTTTTTTTTTTTTTTTTTTTTTTTTTTTTTTTGACAAAATCAGCTTTTTTTCCTGTTTGTTATAAGGGTATGCATACCTAACTAAGAGAAGTGGCCGTGCGCTTTAAAATACTTATACCTAAAGGAATCTATGCAGGGGACATGCAGTATTGATTCGAGTAAATCATACGTCTTATGTTCCCAATATATTTGCTTCATACTTCTAAATTTAGATAACAACGATTATCATCATTTCTTCAATCGCACAGCCACCGTGTTTACAAATGTTTCGCTACAGTGATGAGCCTATCATATGTATCCTATTTATATCAATAGGATCTAATCAGTAATAAGAAAAAAGGCGCATCTTGATACATTTTATATGAAAGGAAGAATAAAGATTCGGGAAAGATCGAGAATTGACCAACAAAAAAAGGATCGAGCCGCTCAGATCTGATTAACGGTATATTGATAGCCGAGAAATTATGTTCCTGTAATACTAATTTCATATAGATACTAATTTTAATTACCGTTACATTATTATACTACTAAACTATGCTTAGCTGTCAATAGAAATGAAGACAGGTTCACATACCATAAGTACCGGGGAAGAAGGGCATAACCGAATAGTGGTGGAACAGCTTAACTATACAAAGTCGAGCCACACGGGGTTTAAAGAACAGTTAGAAATCCAAAATAAGATTGATTAAAAGCAGTTTTGTTTATTCTTCTTCATTATTCAACCTATAATATATGAACTCATGAGGGAGTTTTATTTCTTAGAATGCCCAAAGAACAATCCAGATTCCCCAATATCACGGGGAATATGCAGGGTTACGCTGATAAGTATGATTACAACAACCCACCCTGCATGTAATCAAGCAAGGAGAGAGAGATACCAGACAGGTCAGACATGATAAGAAGCAACAGATTGTTTAAATTCCAGTTTTGCTAAACAAACCCATTATACATAACATTCTATTAAGAATATACCAGTTACTTTTTATGTACAATAATCTTTAGAATTGATGTAGTTATGATGCAGACCTTCATTGTACTAGAAGGGGCGTGGAATACGCGAATTACAAATATAGACCTGCATAACCTAAGCCTCGTAAAATGACGGCAGATTGTGGTAATATTATCACGTGCCGTAGATAATGTATATAATACCACCTGAATGCCCCGCAATTGAATTCCACCCAGATTTTCTTCTGAAACAATCACCTTTCCAATGTTCTCCACTATCGTCGCTCTTGCCGCCTCTACTGTTTCCGCTGCCGGTAACAACTCTACTAATGCTGCTGCCTTCGTTGGCGCACCTGGTTCTATGACCGCTGTCGGTGTTGGCGCCGCTGTTGCTGTTGCCGCCCTTTTGATTTAAAGAGAATCAATTGTATTAAAAGAAGCCGATGGCGCAATGCTTTAATGAATCCAATTATTACCTAGAAAATATATATACGATATTTATGTATACTTTTTTTTATTAACGTGTTAAGTTAAGCTCTGTGGTTCTATTTATATATAGCTTGCGCTCTGTGGTGGCAAATCAAATCCATCAAGCACTAGGCGAATTAGTACCAGCGCTAGCACCAGCACTAGCAAAAGCGTAATTACTACATTACTTGTTATATTATAATCACAATTACTATTACTTTTGGTGTGGACTCGATAAACTCTGCAAAACAGATTCCAACGCTTTTCGACCTATATCCGCATTAGCGGAAAACCTGTTGTAAGAGAAATCCTCAATTCTTCGAGAAAATGTCTTCAATGATAATTCCGATTTGAATATTGCGTTCTGAATGAATCTTGTTGTAGTAAACGGACTACTAACTACTCTTCTATATGTAACTCTTTCGAAAATTGTGAGTATTAAAGCGTGATCAATATTCCTAGTTCTAAGAGTGAGTTCTCCCCTTTTCAAATCGAGCTCGCTAACTTCACGGCAGTATGCAAGTCCGTTGCTTCTTAATATCTTAGCGAGCCACCTAGGAATTGGTTGTTGAACTCCGATTAATCGCTCAGTTCTTAGTACTAATGTTTCCGGGTTCAATTCTCTACGGAGTACATCTACACTAACTACATGCCTAGCAATGTCATTCGGATATTTGTTCCAGTGCGCTTTTGTGACGTCTTCCCAAGAGTATGGAATATTACATTCAAAACCAAAACATCTCATCTAGTGACTCATGTCCAGTGGTCAATGACGTAACTAGTGGATAGCTGATTTGACAACGGGGTACCGGAATTCCGTTCCGAGAATTATTACTCCATACAAGTAATTAAATGTTAGTGTTCCAGCAGAAACATTCGAATATGTTACTCAATGGGGGGTCCGTTCCATATTCTGTGAAGTTCATACGAAGTGAGCGGATTTAAAAAATAAGCCGAAAGATCCCGAAAAAAATCATTACAAGATATAAATAGTCTCAGTCGCCAATCTTACCAAATATCGGTCCGGTGGTCTAGGGGTATGATTCCTGCTTCGGGTGATAACTCTCATTGTTAGCAATGAATATGCAGGAGGTCCCGGGTTCAATTCCCGGCCGGACCCCATTGTTTTTGGGGAACACACGCTACTTTTTTTGATATCTTTTTACCATTCCAGAGCTTGGAGTAGTATAAAAATAATTTATTTATAAATAAAAATTAGAACAACTGTATTTTTATTCACTCCCTCTACCTTCCCGCTCCCTGCCCATTCTTTTTACCTTTACTTTTTCTCTCTTAACAATTCCTCATTCATTCAAATTATATACTTATTAAATACTCAGTAAAGGTCATGCAGAAGATTGTGGTGGATTCGCTTGCTCTGCTTTTAGTCGTTCCATAGCTCTATAAACCTTAGATTGCAAATAAAAAGATCCTGATTTGTCTCGGGAATTCACATCAAATAAAAAGTTGTACTTCTTTTTCGCTTCTTCCATATCCAACTCGCCATTATCAACGCCTAATATTTTTCTGGCTTCGTTTAATGTTAAACCTCCAATGTTCTTGTTTCTAGCGGCTTGTGCAGATGCCTTAATAGATGCGGATGTCGCTTGTTTGTATGCCTCTTTAAATGCTGTACCAAATACTTGAGAGCCAGTGACACATGTTTTCCATAAAATACGATGCGCCATGTTGATTTTTTTTTTTCTATTAGTTACCCAATAGTCTACTTTTGGTATTTAACCTGTATGATTTTCAAGAACTTAATGACTGAATAACGAGTATATAATCTTCATTGGGGTAAGTTCGAATTTGGGAGTTGTCATTTTTTTTGAGATTAAGGGTCACAATAATTTCTATGAAATCGGAAGCTTTGTATGACCGGGTTCTATTATTTTTTTTTAAATTATTATGAAGAAAATCGAAGATAAAAATTATTAAGAGAATAATGGTATAAAACAATTAATGAGTAAAAATGAGAGGCAAGTAGTTAAATGCTCAAACAGATACAGGTAACAGACTAAAACTGAAGATATGCCTCCTCGCTTTAGTACTGTATTAAAGGCAGAGAGAGGTAAGATAAATTATGTCAGACTTCCTCAACTTATCTCCCTTCCCCCCCCCCACCCCTTCCTTACCGAAACCACTCACTGAACTTTGATGGCAACAATATTACCACAAAATTCAGTAACAATAAGGTGTATCTGCCAGTACGATCATGATGATAATTTCACAATTCAATGTGAGAGATGTAATGCCTGGCAACATGCTAGATGCCTACAAATAGAAAATGAGGAAAGTATTCCCTCCGTGTACCTTTGCCCTGAATGCAGCGGTACTCTAGATCAAGTAGACGTGAAAGCTGCTAAATACCATCAAAGATTATTCGTTCAGCGTAAAACCACTATAGAGCGCGCCTTAAGAGCGAAGAATGCCGACGGCGAGGAACCTAAGAAACGGGGACGGAAGAAACTAAGCGAACTTGCTAAACAAAGGGAGGATCAGCAAAAATCTTTTTTCGATCCTCAGTTCTATAATGTAAATAAATCGGTACACACGTGGAGCTCGAAAGCCAAGGATCTTTGGGATCAAATCTGCAGCGATATTGTTCAAACTCCTTGTAAAGATTTGAAACCGAGCAACAACTTCAAAATTGCTGAAACTGAAGACGACAAAAAGACCTGGAAATTCGGGCTGAATTCTTCTGAAATGCAGGCTACTGCGAATATCACGCGCGGACGAATAATTTGTGAAGTGGTTGGTGAGGTATCCACTACTGATGAGTATAAAGCAAACACAATCAATCAATTTGATAAAATCGGTTGCCCGAAACCAGGTGTGTTTTTCACACCTAATTTACCGCTTGTTATTGATTGCAGGAGACACGGTTCTCAAGCGGTATTTCTAACGAGATCTTCAACTCCTAATGCAAAATTGGTAACTGCTAGAACTAACAATGATGAATTGAAACTACTAGTGGTAGCTCGTAAACCAATAAGACCAAATCAAACAATATCGTTAGGTTGGCACTGGCCCGTGGGACATCCGTTCCGACAACTGAAATCAGAACAAGAAACGGATTCTGAAACTGAAAGAGAAGGAACTGAACCACCAGAAGCTGATGATTATGTTACTTTTCTTTTATGGTCGATTGGAATTCCGTTAAAGGACTGTTTATCAACTGCTGCTGATACTCATACCGAAAATGGTGATGATGAAGAAGATTGGAGTCTTACGGTAAGCACTTTTTATTTCAAAAAACAGGAACCTAAACCAGAGAAAAAACGGTCTGTTGAAAGACTTGAGGCTCCTGAAGATTGGATATTCACAGAAGCAGAAACTGAACCTGTGGAAACCAACCCGACTAAGAAAAGACTTAGTTTGGCTGATTATATGAAGAAGCGCACCTGATGATGAAGATGATGAAGATGAGGGTGAAAACGACGATGATAATAACAGACAAACACCACAAAGGTTTGGTTAGTTTCTTTTTCCGGTTAGTATCTAGGCAACTCAGGGGTCATGTACTGGCTGCGTGATTCAATTTGTTGTCTGTAAAGATCATCGGAAATTTTGGCGAATTCCTGCAATAAAGTATAAGCTGAGGGTCTCTTTTTAGGATCCCAAGCTAATCCTCGAATGATAATTGACACGAAACACAAATGCGAAGTATAAGCAACAACATCGAACAAGCGCTTCATTTTACAACTACGACTGTCATTGCATTTGAAATCCCAGTAATTGGCATTATGGAAGCTGAAGTCGTAATCCAATAAAGCAGCGCTGTAGTTATCTGGTGGTCCTAAGACAGAGGCCTGAAAAATGAGCATTTCGTTGCTGTCCTTTCCGGGGAACAACGGCTCTAAATTACAGATTTCACTGAGAATTGTGGAGAATGACCAGATGTCTAAACCGCTTCCATGTGGAGAAGCTTCAAGCAGCTGTTCAGGTGCTCTGTACCATCTTGTTGCTACATACCCAGTCCAATTAGTGTTAACAGCTTTATCCAATTTCCTGGCTAGACCGAAGTCAGTAAGCTTTACAACAAAACCAGAACCTTTTCTTTTGACCAAGATGTTCTCTGGTTTGACATCTCTATGAACATAACCGCATCTGTGGATATGGTCCATTCCTTTTAGAATGTCCATAGAAAGTCGAATAACATTGTTGGGACTGAGTGGTTTCTTATATACCCGGCGGTGATGGTCAAGGTACTGCATGAGTGTACCGCCCATCAATTCCAGGGAGAAACAAATAGACCCTGTGAGTTGATCGATAAAGATCTCGTGTAAACCGACGAGGTTTTCGTGCGGTGGAACATGTAAATAGAAGTCCACCTCACGCAAACGGAGCGGTGAGACACCGTCTTCAAGTTTGTGTTTGAGTTTCTTTAGAGCTACTAGTTGTGTGGTGCCTATTCGCTGGCACTTGTACACTTCACCAAAGGTGCCTTTACCAAGCTTATCAAGTTCATGGTAGTACTGTGTGATTTGTTTTTTAGGAAACTTGTTGACTCTTGGTTGTACATCCATGTTGTATGATTCGTTTTTCTGTTTCTAAACAATTCTGTTTTAATGTGGTTCCAGTACACTTTTAGTGTGTGTGGATGTGTGGATGTTTTTGTTTGGTGATGTGGAGCTTTACTTATACCGTGGAAAAGGGTTTGTTTTTGTAAGTGTTTTTGTTATCTGCAATATGGGCGGGTTTGTTTTTCTTCTTTTTTTTGTTTACTTATGACACGATTTTACGTGCTTGTCTCCTCAATTACTCCTCTGAGTGAGTTGTGAGTTTTTCCACCAAGGTGGGTACTCTCAATTGTTTTGCTGGGCATAGCTCTGGGGTTGTTTAAATCCAATTTTGTACCTCTTTATTTATTAAAATTTATTTATTTCAAATTTTTATTTCAATTTTTTTTGTTTTTTACTTTGTTTTCATTTTCTTTTCCTGAGTTCTTGAAGGGGGGTGTGGGGCTGGTGTGGATACATTGTGAGGTGTTTAGCTAATTTACTCACTACACGGGTAAGGGTTCTAACTAAGTTACGCGGTTGTTTATGCATATAGAGGTATAAGCACATATCGTTATTATTAATCAACAAACCGATTACTCAGAAAAGCCGTTGACGTTGGGATAATTAGACACTTACATAATGCACATAGGGCTTAAGGGCTTAGATAATTCACCCGCAGTTTTTCCTTCTCATATGACACCTTAAGTGCTTAAAAATTTCACTCTGTTGCGTATTAATAAGCGCGATTTTGTTGAATTCAGGCAAGGGTTACGAGGCCAAATTAGTAGAAGTAATCCCTGCTTACTACAGTTTTTCTTCACTGACCCCTCACTAGTGAAAATGCAGATTTTCATAAAGACGTTGACGGGTAAGACCATTACTCTCGAAGTCGAGTCTAACGATACTATCGAGGCCGTTAAGAGTAAGATCAACGACAAGGAAGGCATTCCCGCCGACCAGCAGCGTTTGATCTTCGCTGGTAAGCAGCTCGAAGACGGTCGCACTCTTTCTGACTACAACATTCAGAAGGAGTCCACCCTCCACTTGGTTCTCCGTCTCCGTGGTGGTGGTAAGAAGCGTAAGAAGAAGGTTTACACTACTCCTAAGCGTGTCCCCCACAAGCGGAAGAAGACCAAGTTGGCTATTCTCCAGTACTTCCAGGTCGGTGATGACGGCAGCGTTAACCAGCTCCGCACTGCTTGTGAGAACTGTGGTCCCGCCACTTTCATGGCTCTCCACAAGGACAAGGCTAACAAGACTGAGCGTCTTTACTGCGGTAAGTGCCACAGCACCAAATCCAGCCAGGCTTAAATATAATCTTTATATAGTTTAATTTCTGACGGTAAACTTGAAAGTGTTTTCATTTTTGTTTATTTTGTACGTACCTCTTGTGTATGCTCTTATGTGTAGTGTATAGCAAACTTGATTACAGTGCTGTGTTAGTGTGACTTTTCATCTATATTTTGTTACTAACAGTATTTTGTAACCCCTAAATATATTTTTATTTGACATAATCTTTCTTAACCAATATGTCGAAATCTCCAGTTGTTGAAAAAAGCATTCCAGTCACCTACGATTTAGGAAATTTAGCCGTTGCTGACTCTAATCCTATTGAATTAAAAACCGAAACAATTGAAGAGCAACTATACGATTTAAACCGTGATAATGTCCAACTTCTAGTTAACCAACTTCTCCAGCTCCCCCTGAAACGTACTGTTGACAGTGCCAATTCTTCGAGTACTCAAGACAATTCTGTTACTTTACTTACTCTTCCTGAACCTCTTTGGCAAACTCCTAGAGAGAAACCTGTTCCTAAAGATAAAGGCAAAACTAGATGGGAGTTGTTCGCTGAAAAGAAAGGTATTAAGAAGCGTGGGAAAGAAGGTAGATTGGTTTACGACGAGGATAGTAAAACCTGGGTTCCTAAATGGGGTTATAAAGGCATTAATAAGAAGTCTGAGGATCAGTGGTTAGTAGAGTATGATGATAAACCTAAGAAGGGCAATGATGATTTAGTTGATCCTAGATCATTGAGCCGTGACGAGCGTAAAAAGTTAGTTAAAAAGTCCGCATTACAGCATAAGAGAAACGCTAAAGCTAACGGGTTCTAATTATTTATTCAATTTTATATTTTAATATATACGGTGTTGTGTTCTGACGGAGTAGTCAGTTGGTGTAGGGTATTGTGAAATTAATTGGTGGAGTGGTTACTAGATACGGTTTATAATCACGTGAATTTATAAGCACTTACTAATACTCTAGTCTGTGGTACTTCCCTCCTCACTTTTAGTAATTTTAGAGTATCCACACCCATTAACTATGACTAGTTTGGTTGACGGTTTCGTCACTCATTTAGGAGACCCGTCTCTTGATTTGAGGTCTAAACTGAATTTCGCAATTGAAATTCGCGACGCCGTTGAAATTGGTCAGATTACTGCTGATGCAGATACGTTTGTTCCTAAACTCCTGCCCCTAATCCTTCAGCTGCTGGATGAAATAGAGCCAAGTTTTGACTCTGCTTCTTCACAGCACAGAATCCGCCACTGTTTATTGGATATCCTCTGTCGTGTTCAGCCTAATGATTCGCTTCAACCTTTGGCTTGTACTATTTTGTCTAAAATCATTCAGATTGTACGCGTAGACAACGAGGAAAACGGAATTTTGTGTATGAAAATTGTGGCTAGTTTTCACCGGATTTATAAGGCGCATGTGGTCAGCGAGGTTCAGCCGTTTGTAGAGTTAGTGGGCGAGATAATTCCTAATTCTCCGAATATCGTTCACGAATATTTCGACAATTTGGAAAACGAACCGTTCCAGGACCCTCATGCTCATCAATCTACTGAACTGCTTCCTGCTATGCAGTCATTCAAAGTTTTAACTGAGTGTCCTATTATCATTGTTTTGTTGTTTACTACTCACCGCCAGTTAACTAACCAATTGCTGCCTCTTTTTATTCCTAAAGTCCTTTCTATGCTTTATTTAGAGGCTAAACCTCAGGCTCAGGAACACGCTAGAGCAGCCTCTCAGGGAACTTACTTTGCTGGTGTTTCGCCAGTTATCAGGAATTCAAGAAGACGCGCTCATTTCACTGATTTTATTGTTACTCAAATCAAGTTTGTGTCGTTTGTTGCGTTTGTTATGCGTGTTTTTCCTACTGCTTTACAGGCACATGTTGCTTTGATCCCTGCGTTTGTTATTCGGTTATTAAAGGATTGTCCTCCAGAGGCTTGTTCGCCACGTAAGGAGCTTTTAGTGTCGTTTAGACACATTTTGAGCACTGAAAATAGGTCTCATTTTGTTAACCATATCGAATTGTTATTGGAAGAACGTGTTTTGATTGGTTCAGGTTTAACTGCTAAAACTATGTTGAAGCCGTTGGCTTATAGTACTGTTGCTGATTTGATTCATCATGTTAGAAACGAATTGATTATGCCGCAAATTTGGAAGGCAATCAAAGTGTACTCTAGTAACCTTTCAGATCCGAATTTGGGTGCTCATTTCCAGGCTATGAGCGTTAAATTATTGGTTAATGTGTTGGACAAGTTGAGTACTTTTCCAGTAGCTCAACAGGGGCGTCCAGTGTTGATGCTCGTGCTTTATTCTGTTGTTGAGAGACTTTCTATTGTGAACTGTCAAAGCAGTGAACGAGTTGAAACTTCTCAAAAGGCTCAGCATATCATCCACTTAACTTCTGATCAGCCTTCAAACAACAGTTTAGACTCGAAGTTCATGTTCAGAAACTTGGTGTTGTTCTTGAGATCAATTGGTTATGGTTTAAAGGCTTCTAATCCTGCACCTGACCAAGTGATGGCTAATGCTAATGTTCCTCAATGGAAGGATAGTGCGACGATGTTTGATGCTAATGGCGTCCAGCTTTTCCGAGATTTGCTTAGAGAAATCTTTAAGGGAATGAGATTGTATGCTGATGACCAGAGTTCTGCTAGAGAAGTGATGGATGCAGCTGTGTTGTTTTATATTCAATTGGATGTCGCTACTTTCAATGAGGTGTTTTCTCAGGAAGTTGAGCATTTAGTAGACGAAGTTGTTGAACATCCGTACTTGTTGCAGTTAACCTACTTGTTTACTGGCAATGAAACTGCTAGCTTGCCGTTTTGTACTATTTTACTGAACCATCTGATGACTGAAAGATTCCAGCAATTGGGCGACACTAAAATGGGTAGCGTTATTTTGAGGTTGTTTAAACAGTGTTTTATTGCTATTAACTTGTACTCAGCTACCAACGAGCAGATTATCTTGCCGCATGTCAAAACTATCTTGGTGAAGTCTTTGGAACTTGCTAATGATTCTAATGAACCAGTTAGATATTTCGCGCTTTTACAAAGTTTGTTTAGAACTTTAGGAGGTGGCCGGTTTGATAACGTTTACAAGTCTGTTTTGCCGCTTTTGCATTTCTTCTTGGATGTGCTTAACAAGAGATTGGCTAATGCTAAACTAGAAGAAGAGAGGAACGTTTATGCTGAGCTTTGTTTGACTGTTCCTGTTAGATTGTCGATCATGGTGCCTCATTTGAACTATTTGATGAAGCCGCTTGTACAAGCATTGAATGCTAAAAATAGTCCTGAACTTGTTACCCAAGGATTGAGAACATTAGAACTGTGTGTGGACAATTTAACTGCTTCTTATTTTGATCCTCACATTGAGCCTGTATTGGATGATATCATGCCAGCTTTGTTCAGTCATTTGAAACCGCTGCCGCACGACCATAAACTGTCGCACACTACTTTGCGTGTTTTAGGTAAACTTGGTGGTCGTGCTCGTGCTTATGCTTCTGCTGTAACGCCAAATTTAAACTATGTTGGTGTCTTGGACCAGGATATTTGTATTAACTTGGTGTTTGAGCCTAATATCACTGCTCCGTTAAGAGTAACACCAGCTGTTAAAACAGCGTTGAACATTTTAGATGGTGCTCCCCAAGCATATACGCATGAGGTCAGAAGAAGTGCTTATAATGTGCTTTCCACTGTTCTGTTAAAACACATCCCAACTGCATTGGAGGGAATGTCTTCAGAGGCTATCTTGTCTAATATGCGTGGCCATGTTCGTGGTGAAGATATGAATGATGCACCACCATTGGAAGACGCTAAAATTGACAAAGAAGCCCGTATTAGAGCTTCTGACTTTGTAGAGAAGTTGTTGGATGGTATGTTTATGGCATGTTGTGATCCTGAACTTAGAGAAGAAGTTGTTGAAACTTTATGTGAAATTGGAGGTCAAGTGATGTTGTTGGAATTAGGAGAATTCAATACGGAAAGAAGACGCGCGTTAAGAGAGTTTGATGTTAACGAGTTTGAGGGTAAATTGTATGTTCCTCCTAGAACATTTGTTAACTCTATTGTGCATGCTTTGAGTTCACATATCAAGTCAGTTGTTGAATCTGGATATGATATCGTTAGATCGATCGCTAAAGTTGGAAAACAGTTGTTTGGTGATGGTGTTGATGCCCATCGGTACCCTTTGTTTAGAGCCATTTTTGCTAAGTTAAGTCATGCTTGTTTTGAAGAAGCTTGGTATATCAAACGAGGAGCTGTTGCTGGTTTATCAGTTGTTCTTCGTGAAATTGAGCTGCCTAAATCTTGGTTAGGTGCGAGACTTGTTGAGTTAGCAAGAACATTATTCTTTGTTATTAAAGATGCTTCAACTACTTCTGACACTGCAGTTGCAACTGTTCCTAGTTCTGTTGCTAATGAAGCCGCTGATTTGTTGTTATACATGGTTCAACAAGTTGAACATAACAGAGGCGACCGCTATTTCAGTTTGTTGACTAGTTTGTTGGCGTATGAATTGGAAAGTGCATGCTGTAAATGCCGTTTAACCGCTCAAAGCGCGATTAAGTACTTGGCAGAAGCAACAAACTCAACAGTTAGTGATGTTCTGGAACCAGTAACTGATGTCTTTTTAACCCCAATTTTTATGAAACCGTTGAGAGCTTTACCTTTCCCTATGCAAATTGGGTATATTGACGCAGTAAGTTTTTGTTTGACTCTTGACAGGCCAATCATTAGGTATAGTGAAGAGCTGAATAGACTTTTAGAAGAAGCAATTGCCCTTGTTGATGCTGAAGACAAGACGCTTACGAGTACTCACCGTGTATTTGAGTATACTACAAGCCAACAACTTACTGAATTACGAGTTGTTTGTATTAAACTTCTTTCTTTGTCGATTTTGTCACCTGATTTGCCAACTTCTCAGATTCCAGCACTCCGCAGCAAAATCATTTCTGTGTTTTTCCGGACTATGGTCACTGGAACTAAACCAGCAGTTGACGCTGCTTATGAGGCTTTGAAATCAGTGCTTGAAGTTTCTCATAAACTTCCCAAGGATTTGTTACAGGCTGGTTTAAAACCTACGTTGATCCCGCTTAGTGAGTTCAGAAAGTTGAACTTGAACGTCTTAAGTTGTTTAAGCAGACTTTTAGAGATTTTAAACGACAATTTCAGAGTGGAAATCGGTAATAAGTTGATATTGCATTTACAAACGTTTGCTGATCCAACTAGGTTGTTTGTTCTTTCAACTAAAGTTTTAGAAGTAGACGAAAAAATCGCAATTGCTGTTGCTATTGTAGAAGTGTTCCACCGGTTACCTCAAGGTGCAGAAATGTACATTGTGGATTTGGTTAATGTCATTGCTAATATTGAACGTTCTTTGAGACACTCACAAATGACCCCATTCCGTAAACCGCTTGCTAAGTTCTTAAACAGGTACCCAATCCAGTCTTTCCAGCTCTTTTGTAACAACTTAACTGATATGCAAATCAGTTCTATTTTTGTTTCTATGCTGCGAATGTCTCCTGAACTTGCGTTACATACTGAGGGATCTTTGGAAACATTATACGGTGTTATATGTGCAATTGAAAAGGAAGAAGCGAAGGCAGTTGCTCTCGTTAACTTGGTTACCGTGTTGACAGTTGTTAAGCCTACACCTGAACTTGCTGCTAGAGTTATGAACAGTTTCAGAACATTGATCCCGTTTTTGTCTTCTAATCATAATGGGTCCGATTTAGAGTTCAATATTCCGTTGGCTCTTTCGAAGTTACAAACTTGCTTTGCTCAATTGTTAAGAACTAATTTCGATTTCGATTTGTATTACACAATGTTGCAAACTTTATACGCTTGTAATGTTGTACCGTCGCCTGAAATCAGTGAAGTTGTTTGGACTAAAGTTATTAATGCAGATAACATCAATGAGAATCAGAAGGACGAGGACAATGCAGAGAGCAAGGACAATGAGGAGAACAAGGAGAACAAGGACGAGAGCGATGACAACGTATTGAGTGTAGAGACCAAGGGCAACGATAACAGTAATCACAACGTAGACATCGACTTTATTGACATCGATACCATCGATAACAACGATATCCTCGACATCGACAACGTCAACAACGTCAACTTAGACATGAAAAAAGCCTGGTTGTCTCATACTCTTCCCATCATTGCAGATTGTAATGCCAATATGAACGTGCGTAACTGTTTAATGAAAGACACTAATCTACTTCTGTACCAGCACGTTTCTAATTCAAACGCTGAGGAAGGATCGTCTCTTTCTGACTTATTTGAAGGTACTGATTTCATTGACAGATTCCATCATTTGATCTGGGTTAACTGCAATAACTTGATAACCGCTGAAGGAACCATTGATAATCCTCGTGGCTCAGGGTTAGGAGTTACCACATTGTACGATTTGTCTATCCACTTGTTTGAGGCTAGTATTTTACTAGTTAAACATGCTAGAAACGAACTTTCTAATGTCAGAAAAGACGTGATCAAATTCGGCTGGAGGTATGTGACTATGGAGGATACAATTTCTAAACTTTCTGCTTATGTTTTGATCAATTTCTTCATTGTGTCTTTTGAGACTTTGCCTAAACTGGTTGTGCAAACATATATGGCAATGCTTAAAACCAGTCAACCTGAGGGCAGATGTTTAGTTCAGCAGGGACTTGATACTTTAGCAACTGTTTTAGTTGAACGTATCCAGTCTCCGTTATGGGCACGTGCACCTCGTAGAGTTTTAAGTGAAGACGGTCATACTGTTGTTGGCGTTTCTAATGTTTGTTTGTTTTTGGCTAAACATGCTAAACTTTTCTACCCTCACAGAGATTTATACATTCCGTTTATTGTTTCTGCAATGGGGAGGCTCAGTCATATGAGCAGTCAAACTTTGGATATTGAACTTGCTGAATTATTGACTGAATGGGAGAAAATCGCTAGTGAAGAAGACAAGGAAATGATGGTTTCAGATGATGACATGGACAATGACAATGATCAATCTGAGAGGTACGTAATTCCTCCAACTACTAAAGAAGCGGTTATTACTTATTTGATCAGGTTTATTACTGCGCAACCCGTTCGTGCAGCACGTGATCCCCGAGCTGCTGGCCGTGTTTTAGGTTCTTTAGACTCTCTTTTGGGATTATGGGCCGATACACACTTGGAAATCGGGTTTTTTGATAGAACATTACAAGTTCCTCAAATCAATGCTACACCCCAAACACTTCAGGCTGCTTATGATGCTCTAAGAGTTATTAATATCGCTTTGAAACACAAATCAGATGAGTGGGTCATTGACAATATCGCTGAACTGTCGTCTATTTTAGAGAAGCCTTTACAGTCTCATTCTCAAGCTATTCATGAAGTGTTGATGCCGATCTTAGAGAACGTTCTGGAAAAGGACAAGACTTTAACTGTTCATAAACTCATTTTGACAGTTTTGAATGAGCATTTGTCTCCTCAGGATCAGGGTTCGTTAATGAATTCTAATAGTGTGCGTAATCCAATGAATGGTAATGGTCATGGCACCGCTAATGGCAACACTTCTGTGAATGGTAATGGCGCTGGTAACGGCAACGGCGAATCCCTCACCAAACCTCTTCCTCCTAACACAACGACTAATAACTCCAACAAAACAACCATTTCTTCCGGTCCCTCAACAGCTGCACTTATTGCTGGTCACAACAAGCATATCTGGGTTTCACTTGCTAATCTTGCAGTTAAAACTATTCCTAATTCTCTGGATGATAACATCGCAATGATCATTAAAGCAACTTCTAGACTTGCTAAAGAAAGAGCAGAATTTCCATCAACCAATACTGATCCTTCAGTATTGATAAACGCCCTTTCTTTAGTATCCTCGCGTATTGCTTACTTAGGTGACCAAAGAAGATCGTTTTTGACGCTTTTAGCACATGTTGTTGAACGAGTTCCCGACAAGAAAGTTTCAAGTTATATTTTAACAACACTTTCCGGTTGGATTTTTGGTGCTGAGGCTTTCCCTACAATCAAGGAAAAGGCAGCTTTGCTTCATAAACTTCTTGTTGCATTTAAAGATCCTGAACTGATTAGCAAGTACTTTGATTTGATTGTTGGAATCTTTGAAGATGAACGTTTACGTCAAACAGAATTGCCTGCTCGTTTGGAACAGCCGTTTTTGGTAGGATGTATGTCTCCGTACAATAGCAAAGCGAGAAAGAAGCTTTTGTCCATTTTGAATGATAGTGTTGATCACAGAGTTGGAAACAGATTGGTTTATATTTTGGCGGAACAGAATTGGGAAGCTTTAGCTGAGAAGAATTGGTTGACTCCTGCTTTGATTTTACTTCTTGCTGTTAGTGTTAGAGATCAGTTGCTCAATGTTACTGTTCCTTTAGGATTTGCACCTGTTGAAGCTCTTCATTATTCTACGGCAACGTCTACAACTGCGTCAAGTGCATCAACAGAATCACAACCTGATAGTTCAGCTATGAATGTCAATTCTAATCCTGGAATCGAGGAGTTCATTGAAAAGCGTAAAATATTCATGAATGAAATCGATAAAATTCCTGCATCTCGTTATATCGATTCGTTTACTGTTTTATTGACTGTTGATTCTGAGCTTACGAGCAAAGCGTGGGTTGATTTATTCCCTTCGATCTTCTCGCAGTCTTTGAACGAGTCTGAAAGGTTGAATCTTGTGCAAAGTATTGTTGTATTGCTATCCAAGGATTATCATCTTCGTCAGTGTAACTCACGTGGTAACGTTGTCGAAACTTTGTTTAATGGTTTAGCTGCTGCTAAAGAACCAGTGCCTCCGCAACTAGCTAAATATTTGGCAACTAACTTTGGTGCTTGGTTCCCGGCTTTGCAAACTTGTGAGAACTTGAACACGATTGTCAAGCATCCTTCGAAGCCAATTATGGAAGTCAATAGCCGTGCTCTTTGTGAAATTTATGCTGCTCTCGGAGAAGAAGATCATTTCTACGGTCACTGGAGATCTATTTCATCGTTCTCGATTACCTCAACAGCTCTGTCTTATGAGCAATGTGGTATGTGGGGACGCGCTATGCAGTTACACGAGAACGCTCAGTTAAGAGCTAGATCTGGTATTCTTCCGTATGGTGAAACCGAGTATGGACTTTGGGAAGATCACTGGATTTTATGTGCTGAGAAACTACAACATTGGGAAATCTTAGCTGATGTTGCTAGACATGAAGGGTTCACTGATTTGCTGCTTGAATGTCAATGGAGACTTTCCGATTGGTTAGCTGATAAAGAAGCGCTTTCAACAACAATCCGTAGTGTTATGGATGTTCCAACTCCTAGAAGACAAGTGTTTGAGACACTGTTGACTTTACAGGGATCTGCTCAAAAGACCGAAGCTTTACAGTACCTTAGTCAGAGCTGTGATGAAGGCATTCAACTCACGTTGGCTAGATGGAATACTTTACCGCCGATGTACTGTCATGCACACGACTCATTGTTGCATACTTTCCAGCAATTTGTTGAGTTCATGGAAGCTGCTCAGGTTTATACTTCCTTACAGGCAACTAATGCTTTGAATTTGGAGAGCAAATCACAAGAGTTAAAGGGTGTTATGCAAGCTTGGCATGACCGTTTACCCAATAGTTGGGATGATATCAACTTATGGAGTGATTTGGCTGCTTGGAGACAGCACGTTTTCGGCGTTGTTAACAGAGTTTACTTGCCTTTGGTTCCTCAATTACAGGCGGCTCATGGATCTAGCACCTCTAGCAATAGTGCTGCTTACCGTGGGTACCATGAAATCGCGTGGACGATCAACAGATTCGCTCATACTGCTCGCAAACAAGGATTACCAGATGTGTGTGTTACCCAACTCAGTAAAATATACACATTGCCGAACATTGAGATCCAAGAGGCCTTTTTGAAACTTCGTGAACAAGCCAAGTGTCATTTACAGAACCCTAGTGAATTGGCAACTGGTCTTGATGTCATTGCAAACACGAATTTGGCGTTCTTTGGTAACCCGCAGAAGTCCGAATTCTTTGCTCTTAAGGGTGAATCTTTAGCCAGATTGAAACAAGATGATCATGCGAATGCTGCGTTTAGTACTGCTGTTCAGATTGATGTTTACCTACCGAAGGCATGGGCATCTTGGGGTGCATTTAACGATGCTAAATTTGAAGAGAATCCTGACAACTCAACTGCTGCCTCTGCTGCTGCTGTTTGTTATTTACATGCTTCTGGTCTTTATAAGAATCATAAGGCTCGTAAACTACTTGGCCGGTTGCTGTGGTTGTTGGCTACTGATAAAACCGATAGTGTTTTGAACGCTTGTGAAAGTCACAACGGTGATACACCAATTTGGTTCTGGGTTTCTTTCATTCCTCAATTGCTCACGGCTCTTTCACAAAGGGAGGCTAGATTTGCTGCTGATATCTTGTCTAAAATTGCTAAGGCTTTCCCGCAAACTCTTCATTTCCATTTAAGAACTGCTAGAGAGGAGTATTCTGTATTGCAGAAGCTTGAAGCTAGAAAGAGTAGTAGTGAACATCATGATAATAAACCTTCTAGCTCACAGTCTGTTCAGCAATCTGCTCAGCAACAGTCGTCTATGAATTTAATGGAGAATACGACACCTAAGCAAGAGACTAATACTGATATGCCTCAACAACAGTTCCCACAGTCAGCTCAGAACACACCTAGTATGCCATACCGCCAGGGTAGTAATAACGGTACCGGTACCGGTAACAACGGTAACAGTATGCCAACTCCTCAACAGTTAGCTCAAAGAGCAATGGCTGATCAACCTCAAGGTGGAATGAACTCACAACAGTCATCAAATGATATTAGTAGTATGATGAATAGTAGTGGTATGGCGAACAGTCGCGGAACGATGCCTCAAATGGGAACTCCTCAAATGGGGCACTCTCAAATCAGAACTCCCCAAATGGGTCATGCACAAATGGGCACTCCGCAGATGGGTACTCCTCATATGAACCCTCATATTAACTCTCAAATGAAT
Organism: Starmerella lactis-condensi; assembly: GCA_030568935.1. NCBI lineage: Eukaryota > Fungi > Ascomycota > Dipodascomycetes > Dipodascales > Trichomonascaceae > Starmerella > Starmerella lactis-condensi. The sequence goes on from JAJMJH010000056.1 coordinate 34,970, forward strand.
CCGCAGATGGGTACTCCTCATATGAACTCACAAATGAACTCACAGATGAACTCACAAATGGGAACCCCTCAAATGAACCCTCGTATGGGAACTCCTCATATGGGAACTCCTCATATGGGTACCCCCCACATAGGCTCACGTATGGGATCTATGCATACTCCTCAAAACGAGTCGACTAACTCTGGTTCCAAATCGGCGCCTATCAGATCTGCCTGGGGTTACGCTGATGATATTATGAGTACTTTGAAAACTTCGTTCCCACTGCTTGCTCTGTCTTTAGAAACATTAGTTGACCAGATGCACCACAGATTCAAGTCACCGTCTGATGAAGACAGCTATAGATTGATTATCGCGCTGTTGAATGATGGTTTGAACTTCATGGGCCGTCTTAACAACACTACAGAAGAACAGAAATTGCCTGAACAAACTGAAGCTAATGTTAGAAAGTTCGCAGATAGTGTCATTCCAGAAAACAGCAGACCGCAGTTTGAAGCTGACTTTGTTAACCCAGTTCCAACGCTTGATGTTTACATTCGTCGTTTGAGGAAATGGCGTAATCGTTTGGAAGCTAAGCTTGATGCTAGACCTTACCGTGTCAACTTAGAAGCTCTTTCTCCTCCTCTTGGTGAGTTCCATTACCAAAAGTTCGAAGATATTGAGATTCCGGGCCAATGGATGAACCTCTCAGATGATAATCACTACTTCCTTAAGGTTTCAAGATTCTTACCTTATGTTGATCTTGTACGCAGCTTCGGTATTTGTTACCGCCGTTTAGGTATTAAAGCAACAGATGGTACTTCGCATTTCTTCGCTATTCAGTATCCTGCAGCGCGTAACTGCCGTCGTGAAGAGCGCGTTTCTCAAGTGTTCCAGACTTTGAACAAGGCTCTTGATCATAATCCTCAAACCAGAAAGCGTAACTTGAAGTTCAAGACTAGCAATGCAATTCCTTTGAACATGTACATCAGAATGGTTCAGGACAATGCTAGACAATTATCGTTCTACCAGATCTACGAGAGGTATTGTAAGGATGAGGGATTGTCCAGAGATGCTGCCTTTGACTACCAAATCGAAAAGTTAAGAGAAGCTTATGATCCTACCTTGCCTCCTCCTGATATCAATGCGGTTAAGTTAGAGATTCTTAACGGTATACAAGCAACTCTTGTTCCACCTACAGTTATGAGGGACTTCTTTGTAAAGGAGTACCGTAGCTTCTCCGATTTCTGGAGATTCCGTCGTGAATTTGCTTATGGTTATGCATCTACAACGTTTATGAATGTTATGTTAAGTGCTAATAACCGTTATCCTCATAAATTCCATGTCGATTTGAAGGACGGCTCGGTATTCAATTCGGATTTGTTGCCTTTGGTTCTGCAGTTGCATACACCTCCTACTTACTTAAGTGGTGAACCAGTTCCGTTCAGATTCACTCCGAATATCCAGATGCTTCTGGGTGCTGTTGTTACTGAGGGTATTTTCAGTCCTTGTATGACGATTATTGCTAAGGCATTGACAAATCCTGATTTCGACATGAATAAGTTCTTGCCTGTATTTGTACGTGATGAAATCATTTCATGGTTCGCTCATCAAATGAATCATAACTTGCTTTTACCTCAGGATATGACACCAAAGGATGTTATTGATACTACTAAGACTAATGTGGATGCACTTGTACGTCGTGTTGTTTCCTTGATTCAGCCAACGCATATGAACGCTGCTGCTCATCAAACGGTTATTGATCTGATTGGATTATCTGTTAATCCTAAGAGTCTCGCTCAAACTGAAATCTTGTGGATGCCATTCTTCTGAGAACTGTTCTGTCTCACTTGAATAAAAGAAAGCTCAAAACAAAAACACGAATTGAACTAAATCAAACTAAACAAATCTAAATCAAATTTAAACAAAATCTATTAAAAAATAAATATCTACAATTTATTTCTCTTAACCACCGAAATCATACTACAATTCAACTGTCGCAGTTACATTTGTTTACGATTATGTAACAGAGGTTATCTTACAAACCCTAAACTCCGAGGGAACCGCAGGGGATATCACATTCAACTTATCTCCTTTTAGAAGTTACTGTCTAATCAATCAATCACGCAATAGCACGTGCTTAGAGCGCATATCATTACGTCTCCATTCTATCAATATCAATTTCGGCAATAATAATGGGGAGTACACACAGCATCGTCGTTCATCGAAAGCCGGACTACTAGTCATTATTGGTGTAGATGTAGAATTGCAATGATAAAATTATAATTATAAATATGACTCATGTATGTAAAAATGTAAAACTAACTGTATAGAAAATGTACGTTACCGTAAAAAAGAAAATAGTTTAAAATCCCACGAGTTAATAGTCGTTTTCGAACGTAACCATAGTGAATATTTCATATAAACGTATTCTTTACTCGTCAACTCGTTAATAAAAAAAATTGATTCGTTAATAAATATGCGAAGACCATATCCATAGAATAATGGAGACGATGATGCTAGAGGGATATATAACCCCACCCTCTCTCTAAGCGTTCATCTTTCTTCAAACTTAGGAAGGGGGAGCTAGCGAACTGAAGAATGGGTGTTTTAAAGCTTCCTGAGCAGTTATTCTCTCTGTAGGATCCAAAACAAGCATCTTCCTAATTAAGTCAAAGAAGTTCTTCCAGAATTCGTTGTCAGAAGGAGCATGAACAGCCTTCTTAACGCTCTGAACGAAATTGATTGTCTTGTTCACATTGGCCTGAGATTTCTCATTCAAAGGTTCTAAAGTCAAACCGTCAGATGTAATAGTTAGAAGGTCTGCGCCCGGTTGTTTCATAGCAGCTGCAGCCAATTGTTTAGACGAGAATTTAGACTCAGTGACCTTCTCCATCATATACAAGTGTTCTAAATCGTCTCTGGTAACAAACAAAACCTTACCAGTAAATAATTCCACTAATAAGCAACCAATAGACCAGACGTCGCAAGGGTAGCTCCATCCTGTACCCAAAATGATCTCTGGAGCACGGTAATGACGTGTGGAAACAACTTCAGCATGGAATTCATCCTCAAAAACAGCTGATCCAAAGTCAATAACTGTAGTCTCAGTGTTGATAAGTTGCTTTCTGGTCTTGGTTATGTTGCTCCTCGGCTTTCTGAGGGTACCATGACCGAATTTAGAGCTGGCTAAAAGCACGTTCTCTGGTTTCAAGTCAGTGTGTACCAAGCCAATGGAATGAATGTATGCAACAGAAGAGACCAATTGCTCAGCAAACGACTGGACGTGTTCGGCAGGGAAGGCCAAGAACTCGTTGTTCTTCAAGAAGTCGTAAATGGAAATATCATAAAGATCAGTAAGAATGCAAACATGGTTTCTGTAATCGAAACAACCTCTGATCTTAACACAAGCGTATTTCGATTGTGGATCGCTTTGATTCAACATAACCAAAACTCTAAGCTCAGTCTTAGAAGCCTCGCGGTACTTATGAATGGACTTAATGACTTTAAGGGCGTAGTACTTGTTAGTGCACTCATCAAATACTTGGAAAACACGACCGAATGTTCCTTGTCCTAAAAGTTTCATAATGACGTACCGATCAGCAAATTTCTCGCCGATTTGGTAGTCGTAATGGCCTTCAGAGGTATCACAATCGAATCGTTTCTTGCTGTCGACAACAACGGGGAGATTAATGCAACCAGGTTTAGAGCGTAAGACGCTGCTAGTGTGACTGCCATTGGCACTGCCACTGCTATCGCTATGGCTGCTGAAGGGACTCTGAAGGTGCTCATTTTCTCTGAATTCGAAAGTGCGGTCAGAGTGGTAATAATGAGGAGGCTCAGCGTGGCTAACAACGGGAGCAGCGGCCAAATCACTGAAGGAAACGAATCCACCTTTTCTGCTTGGCAAATGAGGATTGCTAGGCTGCTTGTGAATGGCAAATTTCCCGGGGAAAGTATGCTTGGAATCGGGAGGGGTCAACGGCAACTGATGACTGGGTCCCTGGTGCAGGTATGAATTGGGAGCACCGAGCTTGCCATTCATCTCGGGGGAATATTGGTCAGTTGTCGAAGGCAAAACATGGCTCTTCCGTCGTCTCTTGCCATGGTGGTCTTCGAATGCAGAGACGTAGCCTTGACTGTCGCGAGGTGGGCTGATCATGTTAGAATCATTATTAACATCACCGGACATGCTAAGTTCGGTTGGGGAGGTAGGCGTATTATACCACCCGGATCCAAAACTATAATCAACATCACCTAACATTTCATCAGTTTCAGTCGAAAGTTTGTTAATTGGCACCTTTCTTGGTGCTGAAATAGACTGTTCGGCGTTTGGGGGCTTATAGCTCGGCTGGTCGGTTGGACCTGCAGCTCCGCGGGGAGTACCCGGATCGGGTAAGGTATTCCGATGGCCTGGAACGGTGAGTTTCTTTAAAGCATTCAACATTGGATTCATCACGTTTGTTATTGTAAACTAAATACAGTTTTTCTTTGTCAATATAAATTTTTCTTAAACGCTAAAAACAATTTTATGTTAGAACGTGCGATTACCGATAGGTAGATATATGAGCAACGGCTACCTTACTTATTATGTACGTTTTTAAAACACCCCAGTCTTCAGGTTAGGGTTTCTCAGCACAATGCGTTCAATATCACTAATATGAACGGTTAGGCTTATGAAGATAGATATGAATAGATACATCTTGTTATCTTGAGAACTCATGTATCAACGAATCATTTGAAATGAAAAGCAATATATGGATTCATATAAACGAATCAGAAATAAAAATCGAAATGTTAAATTGCAAACGTGGTATATCTCCAACACGGTCCTAGAACCCAACGGGTATTTACTTTTTTTTTATCGTATCGCCTTCATAGAAGGATAATCCTGCATAGTCAGGCTATTCAGCATTACCCTAAACCTATGCATGATCCTACATCACGTGTGGAGAAGGTTGCGTTTTTTTTGCAGTTGACATTTAATGCTGGCCAACATAAAATTAAAAGCAATAAATGTCACTTATTATATGCTTAATACATATTCTTTTCATTTTGGTATATAGTACCTGCTAGTGTATACATTATACGCATTCATATTTGTGTTTAGATCGTTATTCGTACCGCACATAGCCGGGGTACCCCGCTTAAATTCTTGCTACCTCTGCCCTAGCCTTACATTGGTAATTTAACCCTGTGTGCACGCCGGGTCAGCTGCCGAAATTGGGTATTTCTGAGTTACAGAAAAAAAAGAAAAGTAAGTAAACAATTATTATCACTGGAAACACAAAAGTCAAGATTGCATTCATTCTATACTAAAAAATTATATGTGCACGTTATGCTGTATAAAGCTTTTCAATTTCACGTATTGGATCTATAATTAATATCTACAAATATTTATTCTAGCAAGCAAAGAGACGTCGATTCGCTACTTCTCTCAATTCATCACTAATTCGGGATCCGCCTCCCGATTTCGTTCGTGTTGGGTTCGGTTGGGTCGCAGCATATTTAGCCACGTGCCACATTACTTTTATTCTTTCTTCCAAATACCATAACCAGTAAGCAATCTTCTAAGGTAAGCAATCTTCTAAGATCTGACGACAAATAATTACTTTATTACGTAATAGTTTTGAGTTGAGTCCCGTGGATAACTAATCTAATCTGCCGCAGATCTATCTATGATAAGGATTGATGAAACTAGACGAAATTAAACAAAGCAATGGCTAGCTAAACCGAGAAAGTAAACTAAAAATATTCGGACTTGAAAACGTAAACAAACAGTATCATAGAATTGATATGAATTATACCTGAGAAGCAAAACTAGTTATATAAAAACACATAATTCTATTCTTTGTTGTACTTATGTACTCACAGTTAAACCTACTTATTTCATAACTGTAACGTACATACATATAAAAACATAGTTTGTCAACGAAGATCTATGTATCTGTCTATGAGTTCGCTTAGATAATCGTGGGATCAGATGAGAAAAAAAGAATACTGTTAGGATAGGCACCTGTTAGCCTGTTAACGTCACGTGAAGTGAAGTAGTATG